>ONZH01018244.1:0-130401 GCA_900303285.1 Rhinella marina | reverse complement strand
CAGGATGTCACAGTATCCAACGCGTTTCCCCACACTTGGTTTCTCAGGGGACAGTTCAATGAAGATAGATACACCAAACAAAAAACACAAAACACTACACACCTATTAAAGCACCTGGGAACGAATAATAGATATGATAATTACAATACCATGCAAAGGTTGTGTAACGGGAGGCCAGCGACGCGTTACCTCCATGCAGTGCCGCCGGATCTCTCCGTCCCCTAGTGACGAGCAGTAGGGAATTGAAGTGCTGGTTTGTCAGCCAGCACTTCAGCAGTTAATTTCTTTTGGGTTTCTAGCCATGTGGTGCTGATCACGCCACATGGCTGCTTTGCATATTGTTTTGGAAGCATGCTCCGCCTCAGGTCATGTTGATGCTGGCCACATCACATGATCCTGGGTGGCTAGTTAAGATGGCAACTGCCTTTACAAGTTGCCTGTTATTGAAGTTACTTTCTTTGCCAGTGCTGTGCGTTTTGACTTGTGACCTTACTGTGTATCCAGACCTTTTGCTTGTGACCTCGACCTTGATTCTGCTTATCCCTCGGCTCCTGACGTACGCTCCCGGTTTGACCTTGCTTAGCTGACTATTCGTATTGTGTTTGTTTGTTACTCGTTTGTCTTTGTTCCTTCCGTTCCCCATCCCTCACTTACAGTGTAGGGATTGTCGTCCAGTTGTCCCCCTAGGACTCTTAGCCTAGGGTGAGGCAAGTAGGCAGGGACAGATTTGGGATAAGTCAGGGTGCACCTTATCCCAGTGTTTCTGTCCGTGACAGAATAACAGGCCGTAAAAAAAAAAAATAAATAAAATTTTAATGGAGCAGTTGCGAGCACTGACTGACCATGTCCAAAATCTGGCACAAATGATCCAGGACTTGGCGGAAAGGCTCCAACAGCATGAGCAGCAGCTTACCACCCCTGCGGCTGTTGCTGGGGTTCCTAGTGCCACCTTGGAACCTCAGATCAAGCTCCCCGACCGGTTTTCCGGGGATCGTAAGGCTTTCCGCGCTTTTAAGGAAAGTTGTAAGCTTTATTTTGAGTTGCGCCCAAACTCCTCGGGGCCTGAACCGCAGCAGGTTAAAATTATCATCTCCCTGCTGCTGGGTGACCCGCAGGAGTGGGCTTTTTCCTTGCCCCGTGATTCTCCTTGTCTGCAGTCTGTGGAGGCCTTTTTTCGGGCTCTAGGACTCCTGTACGAGGAACCCGACCTTGCCGCGCGGTAGCAGAGACGCAGTTGAAAAACATGCGACAGGGTAACCGTCCAGTGGAGGATTATTGCGCCGAATTTAGGAAATGGTGTATTTCATCCAACTGGAATGATCCTGCATTGAAGAGCCAGTTTAGGGGGGGGGGCTCTCTGATCAGCTTAAGGATCTCCTGGTTGGTTACCCCACTCCAGAGTCACTAGAAGAGACCATGACGTTAGCCATTAGACTAGACAGACATATTAGGGAGAGACGGACTGAACGCTTGACTCCCTTTACTGAGGTCAGTTCCCCGGACACTTCCTTCCAGACCACGTCTCCTGGTAAGACCCCGGAGGAACCCATGCAACTTGGAGTCACCTTGAGGGAGCAGAGGCGTAAACAGGGGGTCTGCTTCTACTGTGGTGACAAGGACCATTGGCGGCAGCAATGTCCCAAGCTTCCTCCTTCCAAGAGGCCCGCTGCAAGTGTTAAGGTACTTCCTACGGTGGTAAGGAGGAAAGTGTTGTTACCTTGTACTGTTTCTTTCGGTCAGTTCAGAAGTTCTGGATGGGTGTTCATTGACTCAGGGTCTGCATGCAATTTTATTGATTTTGAATTTGTTCAATCCCTGGGTATTTCTTTGATTCCCCTTAAGGAGACCATTCCTATTATAGCATTAGACTCCACCCCCCTTAACAGCGGTGGAGCTGAGTTTGGTACTCCTGAGGTGACTCTTAGTGTGGGTATTCACTATGTGGAAAACTGTTCCTTTTTAGTTTTGAGGAATTTGCCTGCCGACCTGGTGCTTGGGTTACCCTGGTTACAGAGTCATAACCCGACTATTAACTGGTCGACTGGTGAATTGGAGAGGTGGGGACCAGGTTGTAATAATTGTTGCAAATCTGTTCTTCAGTTAGGCCTTACCAGCAAATCCATAGGCCTACCTGAGTATATTGGGGATTTTGTTGATGTATTTACTATGTCTGAAACAGATTTTCTTCCCCCTCACCGCCAGTACGACTGCACGATTGAAATAATTCAGGGGGTCCAAGTATCCTAAGGGTCGCATATTTAATCTCTCTGCGCCGGAGCGACAGGCTATGAGGGATTATCTCAAGGAGAGTCTGGCCAAGGGACATATCCGTCCTTCGGTCTCCCCCATGGGGGCAGGATTCTTTTTTGTGGGTAAAAAGGATGGTGGTCTAAGACCCTGTATTGATTATAGGGAACTCAATAAGATTACGGTGAAGAACAGGTACCCTTTGCCGCTCATTCCTGATTTACTTAATCAGGTTCAGGGGGCTTGTTGGTTCACCAAGTTGGACCTTAAGGGGGCTTACAACTTGATCAGGATCCGTGAAGGAGATGAGTGGAAAACCGCCTTTAACACCCCGGAGGGCCATTACGAGTATTTAGTAATGCCCTTTGGATTAAGTAATGCCCCTGCGGTCTTTTCAAAACTTCGTTAACGATATCTTCAGACCCTTCATTGGCAGATTTATGGTTGTCTATATCGACGATATCCTCATCTTTTCTGTTGATTGGGAATGTCATGTAGGCCATGTCAGGCAGGTCCTTGAAGTGTTGCGCAAAAACAAATTGTTTGTTAAAAGTGAGAAGTGCTCCTTTGGGGTTCAGGAGGTGGCCTTTTTGGGGTACATTTTGACTCCCTGTGCGTTCAAGATGGACCCTACCAAGGTGCAGGCTATCCGTGATTGGGTGCGACCTTCTTCCCTGAAGGCGCTCCAACGATTCTTGGGATTTGCCAATTTTTATCGAAAATTCATTAAAAAATTTTCGGTAATTATTAAGCCTGTCACCGATCTCACTCGTAACGGAGCAGATGTGATAAACTGGTCTCCTACTGCTGTGAAGGCGTTTGAGGATCTTAAGGAGTGTTTTTCTACCGCTCCGGTTCTGATCCAGCCTGATCAGAACAAACCGTTTGTGGTCGAGGTTGACGCATCTGAGGACGGTGTGGGGGCTGTGTTATCTCAGGGCTCCTCCGCTCTCACTAATCTCAGACCATGTGCCTTCTTCTCCCGCAAATTTTCACAAACAGAGCGGAATTATGATATAGGTAATAGGGAGTTACTGGCCATTAAATGGGCATTTGAGGAGTGGCGCCATTTTTTGGAGGGGGCGTTGCACCGTATTACGGTCCTTATGGACCATAAGAACCTGTTGTTTTGAATCTGCCAAAAGGTTAAATCCTAGACAGGCAAGGTGGGCCTTGTTTTTCACTCGATTTGATTTCTGTGTTACTTTCAGGCCCGGAAGCAAGAATACTAAAGCTGACGCCTTGTCTCGTAGCTTCCAGGCATTCCAACCACCTGAGGCTCCCCCTGAACCGATTCTACCAGCTGGCATTTGTGTGGCTGCCTCATCATCTGACTTAGCCGACGAAATCCTGGAGGGTCAACATCTCGCTCCAGACGGTACCCCCACTGACAAATTGTTTGTACCTGTTTTTCGGTTCTTCGGTTATTGGGTGAGTGTCACAACTCTGTCTTGTGTGGACATCCCGGGATCAATGCTACCAGAGAAATAGTTGCCAGGAATTATTGGTGGCCTTCCTTGTCCAGGGATGTCCAAGCATTTGTGTCCGCCTGTAGCATTTGTGCCCGTTCTAAAACCCCCAGAACACGACCTATGGGCGTGTTGCATCCTCTGCCTATACCGGACAGACCGTGGTCCCATTTGTCCTTGGACTTTATCACGGATCTTCCATGTTCTGAAGGCAAAACTGTTATTTTGGTGGTGGTCGATCGTTTTAGTAAGATGTCTCATCTTATCCCGTTGTGTAAACTTCCGTCGGCCAAGGCTCTGGCTGCTATATTTATTGATCACGTTGTCCGACTACATGGTGCTCCAGATAATATTGTGTCAGACCGAGGGGTGCAATTTGTGTCTAGATTTTGGAAGGCCTTCTGTCAGAAGATAGGCACTTCCTTGTCTTTCTCGTCCGCCTTCCATCCCGAGAGTAACGGGCAAACCGAACGGGTTAACCAATCTGTTGAGCAATTCTTGAGGTGTTATGTGTCTGAGAACCAGCATCTCTGGGTCAAATTTTTGTCTCTGGCCGAATTTGCGTTGAATAACCGTGTGAACTCTTCCTCTGGTGTTTCTCCTTTTTTTTGCAATATGGGCTTTCATCCTCGTTTTGGCTCTTTCTCTCCATCGCATCCTACTGTACCTGATGTTTCAGGAACTGTGCACAGTTTGGGCTAGGGTTCAGACGAACCTTGCAAAAGCCCAAGAAACTCAAAAAACCAAAGCAGATAGGAGACGTTCTCAAGGGGTTGAGTTCAGTGTTGGGGACAAGGTGTGGCTGTCCGCAAGGAATTTACGTATTAAGGTAGCCTCTCAGAAGTTTGCTCCTCGTTTTATAGGGCCGTATGAAATAATTAAAGTGATTAATCCGGTATCATTTAAGTTGCGCCTGCCTGAGTCTTTCCGAATTCATGATGTATTCCACAAGTCTCTGCTTAAGAGGTTCATTCCTCTGGTACTGCCTGAAGACCACCCTCCACCTCCCATTGAGGTGGATGGGCAGACTAGACTGAACATGAGATTTCGGATATTGTGGATGTCAGAAAGGTCCGAAACTCATTCCAATATTTGGTACACTGGAGGGGATTCGGACCAGAGGATAGAAGCTGGGTGCCGTTGACTAGAATTCATGCCGATGGGCTCATTAGAGCTTTCCATCGGTTGCATCCTGAGAAACCGGCTCCCCCTGGTAAGGGTCCGGTGGCCCCTCGTGAAGAGGGGGGTACTGTAACGGGAGGCCAGCGACGCGTTACCTCCATGCAGTGCCGCCGGATCTCTCCGTCCCCCTAGTGACGAGCAGTAGGGAATTGAAGTGCTGGTTTGTCAGCCAGCACTTCAGCAGTTAATTTTCTTTTGGGTTTCTAGCCATGTGGTGCTGATCACGCCACATGGCTGCTTTGCATATTGTTTTGGAAGCATGCTCCGCCTCAGGTCATGTGATGCTGGCCACATCACATGATCCTGGGTGGGCTATTTAAGATGGCAACTGCCTTTACAAGTTGCCTGTTATTGAAGTTACTTTCTTTGCAGTGCTGTGCGTTTTGACTTGTGACCTTACTGTGTATCCAGACCTTTTGCTTGTGACCTCGACCTTGATTCTGCTTATCCCTCGGCTCCTGACGTACGCTCCCGGTTTGACCTTGCTTAGCTGACTACTCGTATTGTGTTTGTTTGTTACTCGTTTGTCTTTGTTCCTTCCGTTCCCCATCCCTCACTTATACAGTGTAGGGATTGTCGTCCAGTTGTCCCCCTAGGACTCTTAGCCTAGGGTGAGGCAAGTAGGCAGGGACAGATTTGGGATAAGTCAGGGTGCACCTTATCCCAGTGTTTCTGTCCGTGACAGGTTGCCTAGACTACATGTTCATTGTTAGAAGATATAGTGCCAATAGTACACAAAAAACCTCTCCCACCGATACTAGCTATACATAGGAGGTCAACACAAAACGTATCCAGATAATTACCTTGGTATGTATGTTTACGTTAACAAGTGCATTTGTTCATATTCACACAATGCATGCGTAATATAATACAAAAACCCTGTACGTTAGCAAGTGCATTTGTTCATATTCACACAATGCGTACATAGTAACGTATCAACCATCAATGCCCAATATATACCCTGCCTCTGGTGTTTGTGGCTGGTGTGTATTATCAGGCAATTTATATATATTTCAATTTATATGTTTACAATACTTAACATGCTACTAAGGAGGCGTGTATTCGCACATATGTACACCCTGTCTCTGATGTTTATGGCTGGTGTGTACATTACTTAGGCAATCTGTGTATGTTCACATGCTCACCATATTTAGCACACTAACAGAGATACATATATTTGCACGCGTGTATGATAACACTCGTTCAAAATCTACATACGCTTTACTACACAATTAAATAAATCAAACTACATGTAGTCAAACATAATAACAGATAACATCATTGCTGATATTGTTGGTCCAGATGGACCACTTACATAACCCAAGCACTTGTGGTGTGCTGCAAAGATTCTGTCAGCCAAAGCGAGGGTCAAAGGAAGCACCATTTAAAACCGTTTGGGGTGGAGCCTCCAATCCATTAATGCATACCAGCTTGGTGGAATATACCATGTGACCAGAAGTGCATGCATTCCATTATGTGTTCCAAATACAGGAGGTCGCATGTTTGAGTTCCACCATGCATTCCAAATACAGGAAGTCACATGTTTGCATTCCACCATGCATTCCAAATACAGGAAGTCACATGTTTGCATTCCACCATGCATTCCAAATGCAGGAGGTCACATATTTGCATTCCACCATGCATTCCAAAAACAGGAAGTCACATGTTTGCATTCCACCATGCATTCCAAATACAGGAAGTCACATGTTTGCATTCCACCATGCATTCCAAATACAGGAAGTCACATGTTTTCATTCCAAATACAGGAAGTCATATGTTTGCAATGCCAGGAAGTGCAATAAAATGAACTCCAGCACTCCTGGGCAGGAAACAAATGGTGAAACGTTACTCTACACCTGTAAAACAAGGGAGAATATACCCGCTGGTCTGATTCATTACGCGATTTAAAGAATTAGGTATCAAAAACCACCCCACCCCTCCGGAGGGAGGCGAGATGGAAGGAAAGAAAAAATGAATTCAAATGAAACAAGTAAACGTCAGTCTTTCATTAAGACCTAGGGGTGACTGGGATTTAAATAGGTAAATCCATTCAGATTCTTTTTGTAGAATTCGCCGATCCCAGTCACCCCCCCAATTGGCATAGGTACCAGTTGAAGTGCTGAAAAAGTTAAGGCTTTAGGATCACCGTTATGAAATTCCAGGACATGGTCAGCCACCGGAGTATGATTTTTCTTCCTTACATCGTTAACATGTTCAAGAATTCGTCGCAGTAGTTCCCTGTATGTTTTCCCTATGTAGTCTTTCGGACAGCTACACTGGCACAAATAGATGACTCCCTTACTTCGACAGTTGATGAAATCTCGAATGTAATAAGATGACCCGGTAGCTGAACATGTGATGGTCCTTCCATTTCTCACGTATTGGCATGCTTGACAACGACCACATCTAAAGATGCCCATTGGTTTCCGTTCAAGCCAAGTTCCTGGTACATCTGGGCGACGATAGTAGCTATGTACTAGCCTATCACCCAAACTACGTCCCCTTCTATATGTAATGCTAGAATGTTCCAAAAGGGTATCCCTAAGGTCAGGATCAGACATCAGGATGGGCCAATAGCGTGGAATGCATGCACTTCTGGTCACATGGTATATTCCACCAAGCTGGTATGCATTAATGGATTGGAGGCTCCACCCCAAACGGTTTTAAATGGTGCTTCCTTTGACCCTCACTTTGGCTGACAGAATCTTTGCAGCACACCACAAGCGCTTGGGTTACGTAAGTGGTCCATCTGGACCAACAATATCAGCAATGATGTTATCTGTTATTATGTTTGACTACATGTAGTTTGATTTATTTAATTGTGTAGTAAAGAGTACGTAGATTTTGAACGAGTGTTATCATACACGTGTGCAAATATACGTATCTCTATTAGCGTGCTAAATATGGTGAGCATGTGAACATACACAGATTGCCTAAGTAATGTACACACCAGCCATAAACATCAAAGAGACAGGGTGTACATATGTGCGAATACACGCCTCCTTAGTAGCATGTTAAGTATTGTGAACATATAAATTGAAATATATATAAATTGCCTAATAATACACACCAGCCACAAACACCAGAGGCAGGGTGTATATTGGGCATTGATGGTTGATACGTTACTATGTACGCATTGTGTGAATATGAACAAATGCACTTGCTAACGTACAGGGTTTTTGTATTATATTATGCAAGCATTGTGCGAATATGAACAAATGCACTTGTTAACGTACACATACATACCAAGGTAATTATCTGGATACGTTTTGTGTTGACCTCCTATGTATAGCTAGTATCGATGGGAGAGTTTTTTGTGTACTATTGGCACTATGATATCTTCTAACAATGAACATGTAGTCTAGGCAACCTTTTCATGGTATTGTAATTATCATATCTATTATTCATTCCCAGGGGCTTTAATAGGTGTGTAGTGTTTTGTGTTTTTGTTTGGTGTATCTATCTTCATTGAACTGTCCCTATATATCTGTCCCCTGAGGAACCAAGTGTGGGGAAACGCGTCGGGATACTGTGACATCCTGGGACTGTTTTGCATGTTTTTGTTTATGTATTCTGTTTTGTATGTATATGTTGTGAGGGAAATTCAGGGATAGTTAGGCCTAGGTACGAGGACAGGGGCTACCCACCATCAGGGTGTTCCCCTGGGCACAGCCATAAAAAGGGCCGTATTAGGGTCAGTGCTGTGTTGTCTTTTCTGTCCTGTTGGTCCTCGCCTATACTCCCTTAATCTGCCAGTTTTCTTAAGTAGAGATTATCTCCATCCACATTTGTGGATTTTTATTATCGATTTCATTAAATGTTATGTTTTAATAGGTAGAGTTTTTTTTTTTTGGTTTATGAATTACTGAGACATTAGTCTACATTTTGATCAAAAGGCATAAGCCCGCTCACCACGCCATGGTTGCCTCTTTGAATGGGACCTACTCTAAATTTTGGCACAGCGCTGCCCGGCGACCACCTTTTATTTATTTTTTTGGGTATCAGCACTCCTCCCATTAAGCATCAAATCAGAGATCAAAGCATAGTGTATGAATGTGCGATCCAGTTCTTTTCTCAATTTTTTGCATGGCAAAGATTCAGCAAAACTTACAATTTATTCCTTTAAATCGCTTCTGACTCTGAGCTTAGGAGTCATGAGGACGGTCTTATCATTGACTTGTAAAAAATTACAAGTTTATATACCAATCTGCTCAGCTCCTCCTGCTCTATAATATGTTGCCTGCAGATTGCACTGCATTTGGTGATGACAGGTTTTCTTTAACCCATTAAAATCCCTACCTATTTTCATTTTTGCATTTTTTATTTTTCTTCCCCACATTCCAATAGCCATAATGTTTAAAATTTTGCGTTCATATGAGGGCTTATTTTTTGCAGGACAAGATGCGTGTTTTGATGGCACCATTTAATTTACCATGTCTTGTATTGGAAAAAATTATTTGTAGGGTAAAATAAAAAAACAACAACACAATTCCGCCAAAGTTTTTGGGTTTTGATATTATGACATTGACTGTGCGATAAAAATGACATAAGTTCATTTTGTGGGTCAATATGAGTATGGCAATACTAAACTTGTATAGTTTTTATTTAATTACTTTGCATCACCATTTTCTGACAGCCATAACTTTTTATATTTCCATCTACAGAGCTGTATGAGGGCTTGTTTTTTGCATGTGTAAAACTAGTTTTTTTATTGGTTCCATTTTTGGGGTACGTACAACTTTTTGATCACTGTTAATCATTTTTTGAGGGGGACAAGGTGACAAAAAATAGCGAATCACATGTTTGTTTGTTTTTTTTCATTATGGCGTTCACCACGCAGGAAAATATTTTAGTATGTTAAGAGTTCAGACATTTGTGACCGTGGTGATACCTGTTATTTTTCTTACCTTTCATATATTTTTATATGTCAAATTGGGAAAGGGGATAATTTTTGACAGCTGCTGCACCACAGTTGAGCCGTTCTCACCGTCCTCCACCCCAGCAAACGAGGACCCCACCTGCCCCTCCAACACCACCAGCCCAGCTAGCAGAGGTAGAAGGTAGGTAAAAAAAAAAGTGTAATGGGTGGACCTTCTGTCTTCAAAATATGAGCTAAATGTATGTTTTATCTTTGTTAGCTCCAACCGACAGGGAGCAGTTTTCCCCTGGACCATGGGAAGACCATGCCGTATGGGTGTCCAGTAAGTACTACAAAAGGCTCAGTCAGTACAGAATACATGTCACAGAATAAGTCGCTCCAGTACATTAAGGTTTAGATTTTTTTTGTGGGACAACCACTGTAACTCGATCAACTAAGTACATAACTGTTTCCACCCCTACAGACATCCCCACTGACTTCGAAGTCATTCGTGGCCTGTAGCTGGAGCTGCAAGAGCTGCAGGACATGATGGCCCGACGTCGGCAAAGTCCGGCGTATTCTTATTTTTTTTTCCTTTCTTTTGTTTATTATATTATTTATTTGTTAAAAAGAAGTTTTTATTTATTACTAAAATATTCTTGAAAAATCTGTGTTTTGTTAAATTTAACACCTTCCTGATCCTGACATAGTGTGATGAAGACAGTTTTTTTTCCCATGGCCATTTTCCCATATTAATGAACACAGCGGTGTCTGCTGGCCGAAGTATTAAAACATTACACACACTCCTGTTCACTGATTACAATTGACAGACAGAAAAATAAAAAAGGCTTGGCTTGTTTGGGCAACAAGCCTGTACATTCTACCTTAACATAGGCAGTGAAAATTATATATGAGCTTTTTATGGCTGCCCCGGCCAGTAGTAGTAGGAGACGGGGTATATCAGCATAGAGTGATATACCCCGTCTCCTACTAGAGCATAGAGTGATAGGTAAAATAAATACAACAGACTGCAGTGGTGTATAACAATGTCCACTAATATAACTTGTACGGGAGGCAGAGGCAGTGTGAAAAAATGTATTTATTTTTTAAATATATATAACATATATATATATATATATATATATATATATGTTATATATATTTAAAAATAGGGGACCCGAACTTCCCTTTATTATTTTCCGTTATAACATGGTTATAACAGAAAATAATAGTTAAAGTGGCCTTTAGGGGTTAAAAATAATTAAAAAAAACCTCACCATTTCCGCTTGTTCGCGCAGCCGGTGTCTTCTTTCTTCTTTCCCCTGCAAAAAGACCTTTGGTGACGTCAGCCATTCCAGACATTTTTCAATTCACTCTGTGGCCCTGCAATTGGTCTTTGTCCCTGTATCTCACTGTCTCTCCCTGTCTCTCCCTATCTCTCCCTGTCTCTCTCTCCCTGCTTGATTAAATACTAGCCCTGAACTGGCTCTGCAATTGCCCTGCAGGATCCCTGATATGTGTAATATGGATTCCCAGAGCTATTATATCAAATTTTCACAAAACAGGTCTCAGAACTTCACACACAGTGCTTCTGCTCGTCTCAGCAGTCGCAGCAGAAGTGATGCGTCACTGGCTTACCGAGCCTGAGCCAATCAGAGCAAGCCCTGCCAACTAGGTCAGGTGACCGCTTTCTTCCCGGGCTTTTGCGCACGATAAACGAACTAACAGTAAAAGTTTGCTAATGAATTGAATTCATACGCAATAGCGTATACATTAACTTATACGTAGCAATAGCATATAATTTATAGGACAAACTATGTAGCGAATGCGTACAAAGCCGAAGCGAATCACCTAATATTCGGATTCGCTTCGCAGCTAAAAATTCCCAAGATTCGATACGAATCGACGAATCGATTCGCTCATCTCTACACATAAGAGGTTAGTATATAAAATGAGAATGCTTGGACTGATAGAAAACGTCTGCATGTGGGTAGAGATGAGCGAATCATGCAAAATTTTATTCGCCGAACATTCGTCAAACTTTTCCTAAGATTCATATATTCGACGAATAGATTCGTTGAATTTGCATACAAAATATACGTAATTATATGGCTTTTAGCGAACATTCGTGCACTACTAACGAACGTTCAGGTAAAAAGGTACGCAACCTCTTTGAACACGTACGCAAAAGCGTACAAAGTGCGTACGAAAATGACGGGCTTCAGTCTGACCCCTGGCTTCATATGGATACTGTATCAGCAGATGACAGCAGATCATCCGGCTGAGAATGAGATGAGCGTGCCATCCACTCCACTACCTAATCTACTTTCTCCTCCACTACAATTTTGCGCCTTGGTGGGTTAGCCTGGTGGAACAACGGCCAAGTATTGCGAATACTACTAGTAGATGCTCCGGCTACAGGTCCTTTGGCACTTCTGCCCTGTGCCACCTTCTTTTTTTTTTTAGAGCTCGAGGTCTGGCTGGAACTGGACCCCTTTTGCTTATCCAGACATTTTTCAATTCACTCTGTGGCCCTGCAGCTGCTCTTTGTCCCTGTATCTCCCTGCCTCTCCCTATCTCTCCCTGTCTCTCTCTCCCCGCTTGATTAATTACTAGCCCTGAACTGGCCCTGCACTTGCCCTGCAGTATCCCTGATATGTGTAATATGGATTTCCAGAGCAATTACACCCAAATTTTCACAAAACAGGTCTCAGAGTCTTAGAACTTCACACACAGTGCTTCTGCTTGTCTCAGCAGTCGCAGCAGAAGTGATACGTCACTGGCTTACCGAGCCTGAGCCAATCAGAGCAAGCCCTGCCCACTAGGTCAGGTGACCACTTTCTTCCTGGGCTTTTGCACACGATAAACGAACTAACAGTAAAATTTTGCAAATGAATTGAATTCGTACGCAACAGTAACTTATACGTAGCAATAGCGTATAATTTATAGGACAAAGTACGTAGTGAATGCGTACAAAGCCGAAGTGAATCATGGATTCGCTTCGCAGCTAAAAATTTCCAAGATTCGATACGAATCAACGAATTGGCAAATAGATTCGCTCATCTCTATATGTGGGTAAGTAACTGGCTCCATGATAGAACAGAGGGTTGTTATTAACGGTATTTTATGTCTAGAGTCCACTGTCTGAAAAAGTTACGGTGGTAACTGTACACACTCAGATTGGGTCACTGTCACTAGTGGGGTACCTCAGGGGTCTGTTTTGGGCCCTGTTCTCTTCAATATATTTATCAATGATCTTGTAGAAGGCTTCCACAGTGAAATGTAAATTTTTACAGATGACACTAAACTGTGTAAAGTAATTAAAGTGGTTTTCCGAGTTATATATATTGATGACCTATCCTCAGGATAGGTCATCAATATCAGATCGGCGGGGGTCTGACACCCGGCATCCGCCGATCAGCTGTTTGAAGAGGAGGCGCGCGCCGTATCAGCGCTGCCTCCTCTTCATTGTTTACATGCTGGCCGTAACAGGGTAGAGGTGAGTAGGTGTAATTACACCTAACTGCCCCATTCATTTCTATGGGTAGAATCGCTTCCATAGACTTGTATGGGGTGGTTAGGTGTAATTACACCTACTCACCACTACCCTGTTACGGCCAGCATGTAAACAATGAAGAGGAGGCACCGCTGTTACGGCGCGCGCCTCCTCTTCAAACAGCTGATCGGCGGGGGTCCGGCACCCCCGCAGATCAGCTGTTTGAAGAGGAGGCGCGCACCGTATCAGCGGTGCCTCCTCTAAATTGTTTACATGCTGGCTGAGGATAGGTCATCAATATATATACTATATATATATATATTCATTTCTATGGGAATAATCACTTCCATACAAGTCTATGGAAGCGATTCTTCCCATAGAAATGAATGGGGCAGTTAGGTGTAATTACACCTATTCACCTCTACCCTGTTACGGCCAGCGTGTAAACAATGAAGAGGAGGCAGTGCTGATATGGCGCGCACCTCCTCTTCAAACAGCTGATCGACGGGTGCCGGGTGTCAGACCCCCGCCGATCTGATATTGATGACCTATCCTGTGGATAGGTCATCAACATATATAACTCGGAAAACCCCTTTAACACAGAAGAGCACAGTACACTACTACAGAAGTATCTGGATAGATTGGAGGCTTGGGCAGAGAAGTGGGAGATGAGGTTTAACACTGACAAATGTAAGGTTATTCACATAGGAAGGAATAATGTAAGTCATCCGTACATACTAGATGGTAAAACACTGGGTAAAGCTGACATGGAAAAGGACCTAGGAATTTTAGTGAACAGCAAAATATGCTGTAGAAACCAGTGTCAGGCAGCTGCTGCCAAGGCCAATAAGATAAAGGGTTGCATCAGAAGGGGCTTAGATGCCCGTGATGAGAACATAGTCCTGCCACTTTACAAATCACTAGTCAGACCACACATGGAGTATTGTGTACAGTTCTGGGCTCCTGTGAACAAGGCAGACATAGCAGAGCTGGAGAGGGTTCAGAGGAGGGCAACTAAAGTAATAACTGGAATGGGTGGACTACAGTACCCAGAAAGATTAGCAAACTTAGGGTTATTCAGTTTAGAAAAAAGATAACTGAGGGGATATCTAATAACTATGTATAAATATATCAGGGGTCAGTACAGAGGTCTCTCCCATGATCTCTTTATCCCTAGGACTGTGACTGTGATGAGGGGATATCCTCTGTGTCTGGAGGAAAGAAGGTTTCTACACAAACACAGAAGAGGATTCTTTATGGTAAGAGCAGTGAGTCTATGGAACTCTCTGCCTGAGGAGGTGGTGAGTTCACTAAAAGAGTTCAAGAGGGGTCTGGATGTATTTCTGGAGTGTAATAGACAAGTTATAGTTAATAAGATTTCTGGAGAAGGGTCATTGATCCAGGGAATTATTCTGACTGCCTGATTGGAGTCGGCAAGGAATTTAGGAAGGAAGTTACTTCACAACACTGAGCTAAAGAGCTGCCTCATCCTCCTCTCTACTTTACTGGTCAGGGATTATGATCCTGAATACAGCTGATAAGATCTTCAGCTGAATCTCTGTAGGAATGGAGTTCATTAGGAGACATGAAGTACAGAGAGGATGGACAGGACAGACTGGTACTGGTAATGTAGACATGTAGACTGCATACAAGTGGTGCTGCTTATTACTCACATCTCCACCATCCTCTCTGTACTTTATATCTATCTCCTTGTGAACTCCATTCCTACAGAGATTTAGCTGAGGCTAATATTAAACTGTATTCAGGATCATAATCTCTGACAAGTAGAGTAGAAAGGAAGATGAGGCAGCTCTTGTTGTGAAGTAACTTGTCCTCCTGTGTATTCGGGACAGGTTTTGTGTATACTAATAGGATGGCGGCCATTTTGTTTCTCCTGATGATTGCTCCTCAGACAAAACAACATTATAACTAATGAAAGGTATTTGGGAAGATAGTTATAATAAAGTATTATTTCAGTATTTTCATTTTCTTAATTCACAGAGAACCCCTTTAGATGTCATTAAATAAATATTTTGGCATTATGTCTACTTCATGATTTGTTTTAATAAAGTATATCAAGTTTTGTAGTAACTCCTCCACTTATTTGTGTGATTGGTTACATGATGTCCTTATCTGAAAAACGAGTTTTTCCCGGAACTCGTTATTGGACTGTATCTACTGTCTACACTTAAATAGAAGCCTTCGTTTTTGGAAAGTGCTCACCCTGGGACGTTTTTGTTCTGCATATTGCACAGAATCTTGGTTGGGTAAACTACTAGATTCATATGCTATATTTATTTCAGGCTGGCAGCTGCTGTAACTCTCTTCCTGTAAGACCTCATGCACATGACAGTTGTCACGGGAGGCCGGCGACGTGCTCCCTCCGCGCAGCGCCGCCGGACCTCTCCGCCCCCCTAGAAACAAGCAGTAGGGAATTGAAGTGCTGGTCTGGTCAGCCAGCACTTCATCAGTTAATTTGTCTGTTGGGTTTTTAGCCATGTGGTGCTGATCACACCACATGGCTACTTTGCATTGTTTTGACAGCTTGCTCCGCCTCAGGTCATGTGATGCTGGCCACATCACATGATCCTGGGCGGGCTATTTAAAGATGGCAACTGCCCTTTCACATTGCCTGTTATTAGTTTTTCTGGTGCAGTGCTTGCGTTTGTTCCCTGAGAGATATTCTGGTTTTCCTGATTCCCGGCTTTCTGACCTCGACTTCGATTTTGCCTCCTCCTCTAGTTTTGACGTTCCCTCCAGGTTTGACTCAGCTTGTTGACAATTCTCTTATTGTGTTTGTATTGTTCTGTGTTGTTCGTCTCGTGTTTCCCTTCCCTGCCTTCACTTATACAGTATAGGAACTGTTGCCCAGTTATGGTTTGGCTACCTAGGGCCTATACTGTAAGTAGGTAGGGTCAGAGGTGGGGTACAGACAGGGCTCACTATTCCCTGTGTTCCTGTCGTGACAAAATAACAGGCCCGTACCATATGGAGCAGTTGCGAGCACTCACGGACCAGGTACAGGGCATGACGCAAGTAATCCAAGACCTGGCCGAGAGGCTCCAACACCAGGAACAGCTGCAGACTGCGCCTACAGCTGTTTCTGCCGTTCCTAACTCAACTTTGGAACCCCATGTTAAACTCCCCGATCGATTTTTTTTTTTGGGGGACCGTAAGGCTTTTCACTCTTTTAAGGAGAGCTGTAAACTTTACTTTAGGCTGCGTCCGCACTCCTCGGGACCCGAGCAGCAGCAAGTCATGATTATTATTTCCCTGCTGCAGGGTGATCCGCAGGAGTGGGCCTTTTCTTTACCGCCTGACTCTCCCTGTCTGCTGTCTGTGGAAACCTTTTTCCAGGCTTTAGGACTTTTGTATGAGGAACCTGACTTGGCCGCTGTTGCAGAGACTCAGCTTAGAGACAGCCGACAGGGGAACCGTCCAGTGGAGGACTACTGTGCTGAGTTTAGAAAATGGTGTGTGTCCTCCAATTGGAATGACCCAGCGTTGAGAAGTCAGTTCAGGGTGGGGCTTTCAGATCACCTTAAGGATTTACTTGTTAGTTATCCCACCCCTGACTCCTTAGAGGCGACTATGACTCTAGCTATCAAGTTAGACCGTCGGTTTAGAGAGAGACTGAGGGAACGTTCAACTACCCCCCAAGTGGTCGTTTTTCCAGAAGTTTCTTCCCAGACTCCTACTCCAGTCCAGGCCCAGGAGGAGCCTATGCAGTTGGGCGTTACCTTGAGGGATCAGAGACGCCTGAAGGGAGCCTGTTTTTATTGCGGTGAGACGAACCACTGGCTTCAGCAATGTCCTAAGCTTCCCCCATCAAGGAGGTCTCCCTCTGGAAACAAGGTACTCCCTGCGGTGGTAAGAAGGAAAATTTTGTTACCGGTTGCCATTTCTTTTGATCAGATCTGGGGGTCTGGGAGAGCTTTCATTGATTCTGGATCTGTATGCAACTTTATAGATTTTGATTTTGTGCAATCCTTGGGAGTCCCTCTTATTCCTCTCAAGGAGGTAATCCAAATTATTGCACTTGACTCCACCCCTCTTAATTGTGGAGGAGCGGAGTTTTGTACTCCTGAAGTAACTCTTACTGTTGGAATTTATCATGTAGAGATCTGTTCCTTTTTGGTGTTAAAGAATTTACCTGCTGACCTCGTTCTAGGTCTACCTTGGTTGCAGGATCATAATCCTGTAATCAATTGGTCATCAGGTGAATTAGAGAAATGGGGGCCTAACTGTAATGTCTGTTGCAAATCAGTGTTGCAGTTGGGGGTTACTAATGAGTCTGTAATCTTGCCAGGGTATATCAGGGATTTTATTGATGTATTTACTATGTCTGAAACAGATTTTCTTCCTCCCCACCGCCAGTATGATTGTACCATCGACATTATTGAAGGATCCAGATACCCCAAGGGCCGTATATACAACCTCTCTACTCCAGAGCGTCAGTCCATGAGAGAATACCTCAAGGAGAGTCTGGACAAGGGTCATATCCGGCCTTCGGTTTCTCCCATGGGTGCTGGTTTCTTCTTCGTCAGTAAGAAGGATGGAGGTTTGAGACCTTGTATTGACTATAGGGAACTTAACAAGATCACAGTTAAGAACAGGTATCCCTTACCCCTTATTCCTGACTTGTTGAACCAGGTCCAAGGTGCTTGCTGGTTCTCTAAATTGGATCTGAAAGGGGCTTACAACCTTATTAGAATCAGAGAGGTTGGAAGACTGCCTTCAACACCCCGGAGGGACATTATGAGTATTTAGTAATGCCTTTCGGGTTGAGTAATGCACCTGCAGTTTTCCAGAACTTCGTAAACGACATTTTCAGACCTTTTATTGGGAGGTTCATGATCGTCTACATTGACGATATTCTCATTTTTTCCGCTGACTGGGAGTCTCACGTTGCTCACACTAGACAGGTGTTAGAGGTCTTACGTGAGAACAAATTGTTTGTAAAGAAGGAGAAGTGCATATTTGGTGCCCAAGAGGTGGCCTTTTTGGGGTATATTCTTACTCCTTGCGCTTTCAAGATGGACCCAACTAAGGTGCAAGCTATTCTGGATTGGGTGCGACCGTCTTCTCTGAAGGCGCTCCAACGTTTCCTAGGCTTCGCTAATTTCTACCGAAAATTTATAAAAAATTTTTCGGTAGTAGTTAAACCTATCACGGATCTAACTCGTAAAGGAGCTGATCTGGTGAATTGGTCCCCGGCTGCCATAAAGGCTTTTGAAGATCTTAAGATTTGTTTTACGAATGCTCCCATACTGATTCAGCCTGATCAGAATAAGCCTTTTGTGGTTGAAGTGGATGCATCTGAGGACGGTGTTGGGGCTGTACTATCTCAGGGCTTTTCCACCTTAACCAACCTCAGGCCATGCGCCTTCTTCTCTCGCAAATTTTCTCCGACTGAGAGAAATTATGATATAGGCAATAGGGAACTGTTGGCCATTAAGTGGGCATTCGACGAATGGCGGCATTTTTTGGAGGGGGCATTGCATCGTATCACGGTCCTCACGGACCATAAGAATCTTATGTTCCTTGAATCTGCCAAGAGGTTAAATCCCAGACAGGCAAGGTGGGCTTTGTTTTTTACCCGTTTTGATTTCTGTGTTACCTTTAGGCCCGGAAGCAAGAATGTTAAGGCTGACGCCTTGTCACGGAGCTTTCAGGCATGTCAACCTCCTGAGGCCCCCCCTGAGCCTATTTTGACAGCCGACATCTTCGTAGCTGCCACCTCACCTGTCTTAACCGAGGAAATCTTGGCCGGACAACATCTTGCTCCCACTGATACCCCCTTTGATAAATTGTTTGTGCCTGCACCATTGCGTTTGCGACTTCTGGGTGAGTGTCATGATTCTGTTTTGTGTGGACATCCTGGGGTCAATGCCACCAAGGATTTGATTTGCAGGAATTTTTGGTGGCCTTCGATTTCCAGAGATGTTCAGGCTTTTGTGTCCGCATGTAACATTTGTGCCCGGTCAAAAACTCCCAAGACACGGCCTATGGGCGAGTTACATCCATTGCCCATATCTGGTAGACCATGGTCCCACCTGTCCATGGACTTTATCACCGATCTGCCATGCTCTGAGGGTAAGACCGTGATCTTGGTTGTGGTGGATAGATTTAGCAAGATGTGTCATCTTATTCCTTTAAACAAATTACCATCTGCAAAGGTTCTGGCTTCTGTGTTTATTGATCACATCATCAAACTTCATGGAGCCCCTGAAAATATCGTGTCAGACAGGGGTGTACAGTTTGTGTCCAGGTTTTGGAAGGCCTTCTGTCAAAAAATAGGTATTTCTCTGTCCTTCTCATCGGCCTTCCATCCTGAGTCCAATGGTCAGACCGAGCGTACCAATCAATCCGTGGAACAGTTTCTTAGGTGCTATGTTTCTGACAACCAACATCAGTGGTCCAGGTTTTTATCTCTGGCTGAGTTTGCCTTGAATAATCGCGTTAATTCTTCCTCTGGGATGTCGCCGTTCTTTTGCAACATGGGTTTCCATCCTCGTTTTGGTTCTTTTTCGTCATCCAATTCTGTGGTCCCAGAGGTCAATAGTGTCTCCCAGGAACTGTGCACAGTTTGGGCACAGGTTCAGTCGAACCTGGAAAGAGCCCAACTTATTCATAAGACTAAGGCAAATAGGAGACGTTCTAAGGGGGTTGAGTTCAAGGTGGGGGACAAGGTATGGTTATCCTCTAAGAATCTGCATATGAAGCTACCCTCTTATAAGTTTGCGCCTCGTTTTATAGGTCCATATGAGATCATCAAGGTGATCAACCCGGTATCGTTTAAATTACGCTTGCCTGATTCCTTTCGTATACATGATGTCTTCCATAAGTCTTTGTTGAAGAGGTTCGTTGCTCCCGTGTGTCCTGAGGAACAGCCTTCACCTCCGGTTGAGGTGGCAGGACAGATGGAGCATGAGATAGCTGACATCATTGATGTGAGGAAAGTCCGGAACTCCTTTCAATATCTTGTGCATTGGAGGGGGTTCGGTCTGGAGGATAGGTCATGGGTCCCGTTGAGCAGGATGCATGCGGATACTCTTATCCGGGAGTTTCATCTGCAGCATCCTGAGAAACCGGCTCCCCCTGGAAAGGGTCCGGTGGCCCCTCGTGAAGAGGGGGGTACTGTCACGGGAGGCCGGCAACGCGCTCCCTCCGCGCAGCGCCGCCGGACCTCTCCGCCCCCCTAGAAACAAGCAGTAGGGAATTGAAGTGCTGGTCTGGTCAGCCAGCACTTCATCAGTTAATTTGTCTGTTGGGTTTTTAGCCATGTGGTGCTGATCACACCACATGGCTACTTTGCATTGTTTTGACAGCTTGCTCCGCCTCAGGTCATGTGATGCTGGCCACATCACATGATCCTGGGCGGGCTATTTAAAGATGGCAACTGCCCTTTCACATTGCCTGTTATTAGTTTTTCTGGTGCAGTGCTTGCGTTTGTTCCCTGAGAGATATTCTGGTTTTCCTGACTCCCGGCTTACTGACCTCGACTTCGATTTTGCCTCCTCCTCTAGTTTTGACGTTCCCTCCAGGTTTGACTCAGCTTGCTGACAATTCTCTTATTGTGTTTGTATTGTTCTGTGTTGTTCGTCTCGTGTTTCCCTTCCCTGCCTTCACTTATACAGTATAGGAACTGTCGCCCAGTTACGGTTTGGCTACCTAGGGCCTATACTGTAAGTAGGTAGGGTCAGAGGTGGGGTACAGACAGGGCTCACTATTCCCTGTGTTCCTGTCGTGACAACAGTATTTTGTACCTGTGTCCGATCCGCATTTTTGGCAGATTACACACAGACTTATTCTTTTCTGTAGGTTCGCAAAAAAAAACCAATAAGAAACAACAGCAATTAGATGTCTACCATGTACCATCCACTTCTGTGTTTTCGCTTTGCAAATGATAGAACATGTCCCATTCTTGTCCATATTGCAGACAAGTATTGTAATTTCTAATAATGGGATTGAGAAAAAATGTGATTTGCACATGGAAGGTGTCCGTGTTTTATGAATCCGTGGTTTGCCGACTGCAATACAGACACAGTCTTGTTCATGAGGTCTGTCATAGTTTCTTCTAAAAGAATATAGCACAGGTGGCAGTGGAAGAAGTGTGGAACTGGGCATGTGTGTCCATCTCATCAAGGAGAAATGAGGAAAAGGACAAACAGAAGATGATGCTAAGCGGATAGATTTTATTGTAAAAATCTACAGCCTTTCCACAACAGATAAGGCAAGCTAGGGATTTTCATTTCTATATCATCACAATTCACATGCATACTATTTTACTATATGTGAATTGGGAAAACCCAACTCTCTGTTACTCACTGAATGGTGTGGAATAAATTCTCAATGTGGATCCTGTGGTGAACAACTGCAACAAATACATGTGAACCAATCCTAACAAAACCTAATAATATAAGGGTGCTGCACTCAACCCCATATGCCTGAAAACAGTCATTACAAAGTTGTAAACTGGACAAATTATGTTTTTATGACACCGTAGCTATTGAGGTGTAGTGTTGGTGTGTGACGAATGGGGCCACTGGTCTCTCAGATTTATCATCATTTATGCAATTTTTCTCAGCTTGGAGAGACAGTTGAGAGTGGGATATACCGCGCCCCTCCCAGGACCACGGGACAGCCACAGACCTCCAGGATTGTCCTGCTGGATCCGGAACAGTTGGGAAGTATGCCCCTGCCCACTTGTGGCACATCATTTTGAAAGTAAGTCTCATGCATTTATCGTCAAATTTGTGCAGATGTTGGCCACTGAGGGTGGGGAGAGATTTGTCTGAGGGTGGGGAGAGATTTGTCATGATCAGGTGTTATAACTATGTAATACTGATAAGCAAATTTATTAAAATTCAATTTGGATTAGATTTGGTTGGGTGATTCGATTCAAGTCTGAATAGATTCAACCCAAATTGACAGTGCTTCAATTGTCCTGAAAAGTTGTGGATGAGATTATGGGGTCTCCTGGGACAGTACGCAACTCCTTTCAAGCTCTTTAACATCAAGACATTAATCTTAAAGTGACCGCGACATACAGTATATGACTATGGGTAAACAGCCTCTTTAAAAACTAACTGCACTGTAGAATTTTTCGTTTTTTTGCCACCTAGGGTCATGTGATCCTTCTCCATCTTTCCTTTCTTCTGATCTAATAAAATGGCTGATTGAAACAGAAAGAAATTGAAACAACAAAATTTGTAGTTGACACAAATTTATGGAAAACCTAGGTACAATTCAACTAGTTTAGAATCCATTTGCTCATATCTACTACATAGTCATCTGTTGTAATGTCTGTGCTGTAATTTCATTATCACTGCTGTGCTATGGCTGCTGTGTATCAGCCTAGGGTCCACTGTAAACTCATCTGAGTTAGAAAACACTCAAATCAAGTATTTTTGTGGACGCAGCAAACAAGACACGGAATGAAAATGCCTCACTGTGGAGCATGATGTTCTTTTGGGACCATCTGTGCCAAGAGAAAAGTTAAAAATAATTGTATTTTTTACAAATCTCTAGCTAATGTTTTTTTGTTAAGTACAAAAGCCATTGCTTTGACAATGCCACAGTTGCTCAGCAACTGCCATCTGAACAGAACACATGCTGATTATAAGGTTGCTGTACCCAATGTGTCTACTGAAACATTCATTCTGTTTCCCAAAAGGCACTTTTCACACAAAGCAATTGATTCCAGTGTTTCGTACACATTGCACTGTTTGATTTTTTTTTTAAATTTCTATAGTAAACATTAAAAAGATGCCACTGTGCTACTATAGTAAATTGACTCAAAATTTCGATGGGTATGATATGGCTAAATTCATGCTACGTTCAATGTTTATTTGTTCAGTGGGAGAATTTGACACAATCCTGCCAAATGTATTTCCAAACATATATATATTAGATATCTAAACTTATACATAGTTAAAAACATTTGCCTATGAAATGTATATCGTGAGAGCTTAAGCCTGTGTTTACATTGACATCTAGGACAGATATGACAGATTGATTATGATTACGGATGAGCGAATTGACTTCGAATGATACATCCGAAGTCGATTCGCAAAAGACTTTGTTGTAATACTGTACAGAGCGAGCGCTCCATAAAGTATTAGAATGTATTGGCGCCGATGAGCTGAAGTTATTACTTTGCGAAGTCACGTGAGATTTTGTGTAATAACTGCGGGAATTAATTATTACTGTAAAAAACCTTGGTACCGAACTCAGGTTCGGTTCCAAAGTACCACTAGGAACCGACCTATCTGAAGTCGATTCGCTCATCCCAAATTATGATCGTTAGAATCCTTTTTTTTAAAGAAAGCAATTGACTTATAGGTTTTTGTTTTTGACAGATTGTCTATTTGGGCTTTGAGCAGTTTTAGCTCAGACTCTTATTTTATTCACATTGTAAAATGCTAATGAATATTTTGTAGTATGTGTATGTTTACCACAAACTACACAAGAAGGTCACAGTTATGGGCCAGAAGCTTCAGAAGTTCTAATTGCATAAAGAGGGCATGTAACTGAACTTTAATTTCATATGCCAGCCCCAAGCATTCCTTATGGACCAATGCTCTTTACGTTGTATAAATAAGAGGATATATGTTGCAGGATTGTCTAATGACCCATATATTTTTAATGGCAATCACAAATATCAAATGAAGGAAATGGCATATAAGATAAACACAATTCATTATCAGACACTGATAGATTAATTCATTAAATGCAACAATATTTTTCTTAAAAATGTATTGGACATCTGTCAGCAGATTTGTACCTATGAAATAGGCTGACCTGTTACATGTGCACTTGGCAGCTGAAGGCATCTGTGTTGGTCCCATGTTCATATGTGCCCACATTGCTGGGAATAATTATGTTTTAATATATGCAAATAAACCTCTAGGAGCAATGGAGGAGTTGCCATTACACCTAGAGGCTCTGCTCTCTCTGCAACTGATAAGTCCTCTGCAATTTGCTTGACAGGGGCAGGCATGATGATATTTACACTGCCTGGCCCTTTCAATCAAAGTAGAGAGGATGTAGCAGTTGCAGAGAAAGCAGAGCTTCTAGGTGTAATGTCCCCGTTGCTCCTAGAATCTCATTTGCATATTTTAAACATAATTTTTCTCAGCAATGGAACATACTGTAGGAACATTGGACCAACACAGATGTCTTCAGCTGCCAAGTGCATATGTAACAGGTCAGCCCATTTCATAAGTACAAATCTGCTGACAGATGGTCTTTAATAGCTGATACATTCCTAAAAGAGATGAACTTTGCTGTTTGCAGGCTTAAAAATGAGGCAACTATTGTGTGAGCTCTTGTCTTTTTGCTGTAAAATAAGAAACACGGGGAACTAATGGCTCCTTGTATTATCTCCCCATCAATATTCAAGGCATTTTTTAAAGCATGCTAAAGTGCTCACAGCAATAGGTTGGAGCAGAAGAAATAAAACGTTTGTGGAGCTTTTATTATCAGGGGTAGTGTGAATATGAAATTTGATTCTGACGGGCACAACTCTTGGCTCTCTGTATTGAGCTGCTTCACAGTCCCTCCCTCATTGAGTTAGTTGTGTATGTGCCCCCTGGTTGTAGGCTACTGCTGTCACTGAGAGCAGCATAATGCAGGGATCAGAGAGCATTTTACATTGCAGCCACCATACTAGGCATTAGTAAGAACATAATAAAACTTCATATTGACACTACTGATAATATAAACTGCACAAAAAGTATGTTTGTAATGCTCTCTGCAGCCCCTATGTAGTGCTGTTAGCAGTTTACCATGGTCAAAACTGCTAACAAGGTACATTTACAGCAATTATGTCAACTAGAGTGGGGAAACTTTCTTCTACAGCAATGTAAAACATTAAAGGGGTTGTCCTACATCAAAACATTCTCCCCAGCCAGCAATTGTCATAAAATAATTAAAGAATGCATACTCATCCAGGTCACCTCCTCTGCTCTGATCCTCCCAGCTTTTGCAGCCATGATGACACCACTCCAGCCAATCACTGACCGTAGCGGTATGTGGCACAAGTCTGCTGAGGCCACTGAAATGAAAAGAAATGGGAGAGGATTCATTTTGGGGGTCATTTATTATGAGAAGTACTCCACTTTTTGGCGTACTTTTGTCGCTGATTCGGTTGCAGATTTGTGGTCGAATCTTTGACTTTTCGCCACTCACTCCACTTTTACAAGGTAGCAGAAAAAGCGGGCATAACGTGGGGAGGGAAGGGGTGGCCTGGCGGCCCATCTCATTTACCAATTTTTACGCCTGTTTTTGGTGTATAAGAAATTACTTAAATCTATGCCAGCAAGGGAGCTGGCATAGATTTAAGCAAGTTGCACGGCCAGCGCCTAAGTTATGTAGAGGCTTGCGCCTCTAAAACAGTCTTAATAAATGAGCCCATTTATTTTTATTTTACTGTAATTGCCAACTTGGGAATTTTTCAGGCAAGTCAGACAACTTCTTTAAAAGAGTTGTCCTATTTTAAAGACACCCCCTATCCATAGAATAACCCCTTCCCCTCCTGGATAAAAGCCAGTCTTTCACATACAGCTCCAAAGGTACATACTGTATATAGGTGGTGCTCCCAACAAGGAAAATTAAATGTAAATAAAAAACAAACAACATTTTTATTGCATTTATGTTTCAATAATACTTCATTTAAAATGCTCTATTCAATGTATTGTAAAGCTTTTGGTGGGATAACATCTTTAAAACAACAGACATATTAATATATTATATATATATATATATATATATACACCGTATTTTTCGCTTTGTAAGACACACCCGATGATAAGATGCACCCCAGATTTTAGAGTAGAGTAGAATAAAATATTTTTCATCAGACCTCATATCAGACCCCCCATAAATTCAGGACATCACATCAGACCCCCATCAGACCTGAGATCAGCCCACTCAGCCCCCATCAGACCTCAAATCAGCCAATCAGCCCACTGTGTCCCATCAGACCTCAGATCAGCCCACTGTGCCCCCATCAGACCTCAGATCAGTCCACTGTGCCCCTATCAGACCTCAGATCAGCCCACTGTGCCCCTATCAGACCTCAGATCAGCCCACTGTGCCCCCATCATACCTCAGATCAGCCCACTGTGCCCCCATCATACCTCAGATCAGCCCACTGTGCCCCTATCAGACCTCAGATCAGCCCACTGTGCCCCATCAAACCTCAGATCAGCCCACTGTGCCCCCATATCAGCCCACTCTGCACCCATCATCCCCCATAACAGACCTCAGATCAGCCCACTGTGCCCCCATATCAGCCCACTGTGCCCCCATCAGACCTCAGATCAGCCCATTAGAACAAAATAAAAACTCTCTTCTCACCTCTCCTGCGCCACGGCTCCGCTCCGGGTCCGGCGCTCCTCTGTCTTCTCCTGATGGTGTTGCACTGTCACCTGACTGCGTGCAGCGTCAGGTCATAGTGCGCGCACTACAGTACGTCCAGATGCTGTACAAGGTCAGGACAATGCAGCGCCAGGAGGAGAAGACAGAGGAGTGCCGGACCCGGAGCGGAGCTTCAGCGCAGGAGGATGAGTATGTTTCCCCGTTCTTCAAAGTAGCCACCTTTTGCTTTGATTACTGCTTTGCACACTCTTGGCATTCTCTTGATGAGCTTCAAGAGGTAGTCACCTGAAATGGTATTCCAACAGTCTTGAAGGAGTTCCCAGAGATGCTTAGCACTTGTTGGCCCTTTTGCCTTCACTCTGCGGTCCAGCTCACCCCAAACCATCTCTATTGGGTTCAGGTCTGGTGACTGTGGAGGCCAGGTCATCTGGTGTAGCACCCCATCACTCTCCTTCTTGGTCAAATAGCCCTTACACAGCCTGGAGGTGTGTTTGGGGTCATTGTCCTGTTGATAAATAAATGATGGACCAACTAAACGCAAACCGGATGGAATAGCATACCGCTGCAAGATGCTGTGGTAGCCATGCTGGTTCAGTATGCCTTCAATTTTTAATAAATCCCCAACAGTGTCACCAGCAAAGCACCCCCACACCATCACACCTCCTCCATGCTTCACGGTGGGAACCAGACATGTAGAGTCCATCCGTTCACCTTTTCTGCGTCGCACAAAGACACGGTGGTTGGAACCAAAGATCTCAAATTTGGACTCATCAGACCAAAGCACATATTTCCACTGGTCTAATGTCCATTCCTTGTGTTCTTTAGCCCAAACAAGCCTCTTCTGCTTGTTGCCTGTCCTTAGCAGTGGTTTCCTAGCAGCCATTTTACCATGAAGGCCTGCTGTACACAGTTTCCTCTTAACAGTTGTTGAAGAGATGTGTCTGCTGCTAGAACTCTGTGTGGCATTGACCTGGTCTCTAATCTGAGCTGCTGTGAACCTGCGATTTCTGAGGCTGGTGACTCGGATGAACTGAGCCAGTTTCTTTGTAGCGCTTGATGTTTTTTGCGACTGCACTTATGGACACTTTCAAAGTTTTCCCAATTTTTCGGACTGACTGACCTTCATTTCTTAAAGTAATGATGGCCACTCGTTTTTCTTTACTTAGCTGCTTTTTTCTTGCCATAATACAAATTCTAACAGTCTATTCAGTAGGACTATCAGCTGTGTATCCACCTGACTTCTGCCCAACACAACTCATGGTCCCAACCCCATTTATAAGGCAAGAAATCCCACTTACTAAACCTGACAGGGCACACCTGTGAAGTGAAAACCATTTCAGGTGACTACCTCTTGAAGCTCATCAAGAGAATGCCAAGAGATTGCAAAGCAGTAATCAAAGCAAAAGGTGGCTACTTTGAAGAACCTAGAATATAAGACATAGTTTCAGTTGTTTCACACTTTTTTGTTAAGTAGATAATTCCACATGTGTTAATTCATAGTTTTGAGGCCTTCAGTGTGAATCTACAATTTTTATAGTCATGAAAATACAGAAAACTCTTTGAATGAGAAGATGTGTCCAAACTTTTGGTCTGTACTGTATATATATATATATATATATATATATATTTATACATACATTATGGTGTGGAATAGTTTATGATGGTTCAGTGGAGACAGTACTTTAAACATGTGTGTTTCAAGGCAGACATATGATTTTCATTTCTTTAGTCTTTTTCTCAAATGCTTGCAATTTTCACATGAGAAGAGCAGAGTGTATCCTGTATTCTTTTATTACTCTTGTATGATGTTGAACAGGTTTATTTGCTAAAGAATAACAGCTACAGGAAGAAATAATTTGATTATTTCAATTAGATACAACACATTAACAAAGGCATTCTTGTAGTGAGCTTCTGAAGAAAGCAGAAGTTACTATTCTGGAGAAATGTTTTTGCTGAAAATGTTTGCAGTTAAATTCCCTTTTAACAAAAGTCATTTGTGAATGACCAACATTTACACCAGGATCTATTCAGGTGTGAATTCTTATTTATTTACACAGTAGTTGAACATTTGTGTTCGGAAGAACATTTCCTCTTATATCAATATTTCACCATAAAAGATGTTGTTGCTATTAGAGATGAGTGAATTTCCCAAAATTAGTTTCAAGTCTAATTTATTTGAATGGGCCATTAGATTTTATTCAAGGTAACATCAGTGAGTGTGGACTCTCAACTAACCGGTTTACCTTAGAGCTAGACCTAAGGACATTTTGCTTGCGGTCTCCTGGTATTTACAGGGATCTGGACTTCACTGAGGGAACCAACCAGGCTGCTACCTCTTCGAATTGTCCAGGTGTAGTTGCCAGTACGGTCAGAAGACACCGATGCAAAACAATAAAGGTTCAGGCTAAACTTATGGTCAATAGCCTAGGTTGGGCAAGCCGTACTTGCATATCCGAGAATCTAATCTGAGGTCAGAGTAGGCAGCAAATGGTCAGTATGGTAGACAGGAAAAGGTTTAGTACTCAGGAAGACAGACTAGATAGCACACCTTTGCTGGTCTAACTAGAGAATTAAAAACTTAAGGCTGGGGAAGGTACGGAGTGGAAGCAAGTAAGGTTAGCATGCTGGCCCTTTAAGAGCAGGGAAATGCAGACCCTAGAGACAGCCCTAGAGTCCTTTACTTTGAAGTACAGGGCACAGCCTGCAGATGTCACATGGGATGCTGGCAGAGGGGACCACTGTTGGTGAGTAGCATAGAGTAAGCCGATCCTGGCAAGAGAAGAGCGGTGATTTACATGGTGCTTGTGCCCACCCAGCCCAAATTGAAACTGCCCTGATTGCCCTGAAAAGTGTGTGTATGACACTCTGAGTGCTGATCTAGCACTGTATCCAACCCCTTTCAAAGCCTTGAATGCCAAGACAGCATTAGTAATGTCAAAGTGACAGTGAAATATCTTTGGCATACCCAAATCTGGATAAAATTCTCAGTCACAAAGTCATAAATGTGTTATAAAATAAGTAATAATAATAATATAAAATAGACAGTCCTGTGATCCTTTATAGTAACTTTGTTGTCATAATAGATATACCAAGAGGTTTACGCAATATTGGTAGTAGATCAATAATTAGTGAGTCCGAATATATAACTCTGTTTCATATATATCAGTGAGGATGGGTTTGCACTTGCGTTTTGGCATTCCATTATAGGTTCTGTTTAAGAGGCATTTCGTTTTGACCCGTCAGAATAGAAATCTATGGGTAATCATAACGGATCCGTCTGGTTTCCGTTATGCAGAACGGAAAAAAAGTCCTGTCAAAGCTGAAATACGCCTAAATTAGGAATATTTCAGGCTCAGATTGTGGCACAACGGTTAGTTGGGTTGCAATCTGCGACTTCTCCCCGCTCATGCTAGGTCTAAAAAAGTGAGCCTGGCATGGGCAGGGAAAGGGACTGGCCGGTAGGCCCATCTCATTTACCATTTTCTACGCCTGTTTAAGGTATAGAAAAAGATTTAAATGCAAGACAGCTCGGAAGCTGTCTTACATTTAAAACTGGTGGAGCATCTGCCGAAGTTATGTATAGACTGGCGCCTCTTCATAACTTCAGCGATGCACTGCCAGTTTAGATCTTTATTAAGACCGGCGTCTAAAAATTATTACCCCCTAAGAGTTTGTTAATTAAGTTTAGATCTTGCCATTGTTGTTTAGTTAAGGAGGCAATTAATGAAAAAAATGACAATAGAAAGTACACAATATTGGTTTCTCTTTGAGGGGATGAGCTTCAATATCAGGCACATTCCATGTATAAAACTACAGGGAAAAAGACCTTTTTTCTAAATTTAAGAAGATGCCAGATGTCTCCTCCTATACAGAATAAAAAGATAATTTTTACATTAGACAGTTGGGCTGCCTCGTAGATGTCAGTTAATTATTGGATCCTGTTGAAATCTGCAGGATCAATCAATACAACTCTAACGTTGTTTTAAGGTTCATCTAATGGAGACAACTTTTTTCATGAAGGTTTTGTTGTTCTCACCCAGGTGATCAGCTGTTCTCACTGGTAGAGAACATGGGCACACATTGCACGGCAGCAGCTGCTACAGGGGGAGTGTAGTATTGCATGCAGGCCATTCTAATCAAAGGTGATGTAATGCATGGACACAATGGGGTGAATTTGTCACTGCTGTAAATGACACTTGTGCTGTAAATGACACCTGCGACAAACTTTAATGGAAGTGATGGTATTACACCACCCATAATACTTTCCTGAAAAGCAAATGTATCTCTGAGCTGCCATACATTTTATTTTGGCACACAGCCTGCTGGAAGATGTGCCTAATTTGTGACTAAGTGTGCACTTTGTCATAAGTTGGGTGCATCCTCCAGCAGAACAGGAGATATCAAAGACCAGCTTTAAATAGGTCTGCCAGAGTGGAAGCTCTCCCAAGTGGTAGTCCCATCCACTTTGATATCCTTACGCCCTAATGGATGTAATAACATGGCATATTGACAGGGTTTATCTTGATAGGACAATCTCTTAAAGCCACATTTTGAAAAGGCTCCTTACAATTTCAGTGTGAGCTACTTGGGATTTGACGGGCAAACCATGAAGAAGCAGTGGTAGTTTAAATTACTGCAGTAGAAATCTGCTGGAGCCATTAGGAATACATTATATTAAGTCACATCCCCATTCTCACTAATGAAAACATCCATGCAGTGTTTTCCAGGACTATTGCTATTAGGGCTCTTTCAGACAGCTGTATGTACGCGTCCTCATCTGTTCCGCAATTTTACCATTCATTTCAATAGGGCCGCAAAAGATGCAACAGCACTCATAGTTCTGTTCTGCAGCCCCGCAATTAATATAGAGCATGTCCTATTCTTGTCTGCAATCGTGGACAAGAATAGGCATTTCTATATAGTTCCGGCCATGTGCATTCCGCATGGCCGGTATCCGTGTTTTGTGGATCGGAAATTTGCGTACCACAAAACACTTATGGCTGTCTGAATGAGCCCTTACAGACATTGCATGTACAAAAACGCATAATTGTCTCTAATTTTCTATAAAATGGCAAATGGCTTTAACTGAAGAAGCACATTGGGCCATAAATTATGATTGCCTTGGATGTTAAATTTTCCAGGGTTAATGTACAATTTCTCATGTTGACGACTGCTATGTAAAGATTCTGTCCATAGTACATAGATATTTATTTCATCTAAATGTCATATTGTAGAATCCACCGAAGGAAAAGAAGGATTCATTTTCCAGATTATGACTGTCTGGGTGTGAAAATGGAGGGGACTAGTGTTGATCGAACACCTAGGTGCTCTGTACTCTGGTGCTCGGCTAGAACACTTGGTGATGCTCGAGTGCTCTACAGAGCACCAAAGCACAATGGAAGTCAATGGGAGAACCAGAGCACTAAACCAGGCACCCCCTGCTCTGAAGAGGGGAGGGTGTCTGCTTCACAGGAAAAGGTCAGAAAATGATGGAAACACCACTGAAATGGTTTGGGAACAGCATGGGGAGGATGTCTGGATGCATCTTGGACTCCCAAGTCGCAGCTGGGAACGATGTTGTCCGAGTATTACGCCACTTTTACAGAATGACAATAATACGCCCAAAACCGAAGATAAAATCGATTTTAGAGGAAAAATTGTTAGGAAATTACACTGGATGTCACAGGTATTTATGATGTTCAAACGTTATACAGCAGATGTAGCGCAGGGAATATAGCTGTCACTAACGGCAGAAAAAATTACACTGAATGTCACAGGTATTTATGATGTTCAAACGTTATACAGCAGACGCAGCGCAGGTAATGTTGCCTTGATTAGCGGCAGAAAATAATACACTGAATGTCACAGGTATTTAAGATGCGCAAACGTTATACAGCAGACGCAACGCAGGTAATGTCGCCTTGATTAGCGGCAGAAAAAAATACACTGAATGTCACTGGTATTTAGGATGCAAAAACGTTATACAGCAGACGTATCGCAGGTGGTGTTATTGTCAGCCAATTTTGCGCAAATGTAGCCAAAAAAATAATAGATGTAGCAGCCAGATAAAACAATAGTCCTTAAAAGGACTTTTGGGTCTTTTGAAAATAAAAACTAAACCTGCCTAGCCAAATCCTATCCCTACACTATCTGTCCCTCCTTGCACCAGATCTCCCTGACTAAGACTGAGCCGTACCACGTGTCATCGGGTGCTTTATAGCACCCGATGACGCATTTCGGTTAGCCAATCACTGTAATGCCAGTAGCCATCGCGATGCTATGAATATAGTGTTCGGGCGAGCATGCTCGCCCAACACTAGAGGGAACATATCCTTTATTGGGCACCTCCTGGTTTGGGATTGACAAAAATACATCATATTCAATATGATTTTGTCTCTGTCATTAGAAAAGCAGGTTCTTTTTGATAAATTGGACTCATTTTTTAAACCAGATGCCACGCAGCAATACCTGCATTATCCATATCCATTGTCTGAGATATTAAGCTCTCTTTGGTGCATCACAGAATATTTGCTGCTGGCAAAGAATATTACCCGGCAAAAGCCAGATGAGTGACTGGTAAATCAAATGCAATGTGGATACACAGTATCTGAATATAATGTGCTATATGATAGAAGGCAACAGAAAGGAATATTGGCACACTGGTACAACTGCAATCCAGAGAAGCTTGACACGTAACACTTGCATAATGATTTCTTGTACAAATTATTTTATTTTATTTCCAACAGAATAATGATTAATTGAATACAGTAGAGGAGACTTACGTTAGTCTCCAGTAAATATCTCCATAAGTCTTACAGATAGGAGCAGAGTAAACGTGTCAGAATTTATGTCACGAGTATAAAGAAACAAACATTTCCCTAAGAGCGCTATCATGTATAATCATATCTGTAAGATTACATATAGTAGAAACTTTATTATAGAACTAATCAATCACCTTTATCATCCAGTCACTGCATTGGGAGCACATCGCAGGATGGAGGGAAAAGTTATTCATGTATAAGTAATCCGTGTGACAGACACAGGGCGCGGAAACACAATTCCATGTGACAACATACAGTAGTACTCCCTACAGCACAAGCGAGCGCAGCTGGCCCATGTGACTGCAGCTCTATTTAGTTTCCTTAGAAACCATTAAATGATTTATTTCATACCCCGTTGACAGCACATTTTTCTTTGCAGTTTGGGGTCCAAATGCCAACTCTCATTGATTCTGATGTTCACTCAAACAATTTGAGAGCTGTATTAGTTTTCATTGTGTATCTCATTACCCAATCAACTTGATTTTCATCCTGCTTATCTCTGTGACATATTAGTCAAGGCGATGACCTCAGAAGTCCTACATTGTGTTTTAATTTTTATTGTCTTTGTATTCAATTCCTTGGTAAAATGTTTGCATAAATGACAATAGGTCTATTATTATTCATATCGAAAGGTCATCGGTATAAAAAAGCGTTCAACCCCTTTAGAGATCTTAAATACTCTACTGCTCATATCTTGGCTCTAGATTCCAAAGGATACCTTCAGAGGTATTGTGGAGTACATGCCGCCATGAGGCAGAGCTGTTTTGGTTACAAGAGAGGCACCGACAACATTAGGCAAGTGGTTTTAATGTTATGGCTTTAGTAGCACATATCATTCCATTTTAAAATTATTAGTAATGATGCGATGTATACTAGAAAGCATGAGTCATGTATGAAAAGTAGATAACTGTCATCCACCGTGCACTTCCTGAAGTACTGTGAAAGCAACAGTCATATATTATAGCTAAAATATAAAATATGCATCGCCTCCAGCCTATCTAGTCAAAACCATTCTCATGTAAGTCTTTTGCTATGGGCAATGCAGTTAGCAAACAAAACATGCTCTTTAGGAATCTAAGCTTTTTTTTGACTATGCGTCTTGATAACTCCTCCAAGAAACTAACTAAATGTCAGAAAACCTGAGGCAGTGATACATTCTGGCTCGCCACTTGCTCAATTTACAGCAATGAAAGGTTTTATGTAAAGTCCCCTGGCACCACGACAAATCTCTTTTAAGCTTGGCAGTAACAATATAAACAGCACTATCTCATGAATTAACCAGGATTACAAGTGCCACATACATCTAAAAACAATGTGATTTCTTCACTCCTAGCTGGTACATAACTATATTCTTGTGATCAGCAAATATTTTGAAATTGGTTCCAAGTCCGATTTGATTCTGGTCCTAATAAATTCGGCCCAAATCAAAACTGGCCCAATACTCTGACAAGTCATGTTTAAAACTTTGAGGTCTCCTTGGGCTGTGTACAACTCATTTCATGCTCTTTAATGCCAAGACAGCATTATTAATGTAAAAGTGACAGTAACATATCTGGCTGTGGGTAAACGTATGGGCAGCGTCCTGACTACAAGTGTGAATGTCCTTGCACTGCATTATATTCTGTGCACTGTGTCCCGTGGGCTGTGTATGGAGTGTTAGGTTCCCTGGTTGCTATAGCTAGGCAGGGCTAGCACCACCCGTTCCTCTCAGAGGAAGTAGCTTTAGTCTAGTGTCAGAACATAAAGCATTCACAAAGGAGGATTGCAGAACATTTGTGAGAGAAAGGTAACACACCTGCATTGAGGCTGCAGACATCTTTACATGTGGTGGGAGCAACCAAGCTTCAGGTTCCACATCACATCTGAAAGGAGTAGGACAGAAAGGGCCATCTTTTCAGTGAGAAAAAGTGAGAGAGATAGAGTAAGAGATAGTGCAGCTCTTAGGCTGGGAACAAACAACCAGTTTAAAAACCCACTGCCAAAAAAGATCATTCTTTGGTGGCAGATGCCTTCTCACTCTTCTTATCTGTAAAATGGTGGATGCCATTTTGAGCAAATCATCAGAAACAAACTGCAAATTTCATATTCTCTAGAATTAAATTTTCAAGGGGAAGATTGTAATGAATTTGATTTATTTAGAACTGTAATATAGTCAAGTTAAAGTACTGTATGTAGATGAGATGAGTTAAAGTACTGCACTGTTATTTACTGCAGTATGATAGCAAATTTGGGGTCATTACTTAGAGTGTTTTTATATTGCGTTTAACAATACAAATATTATATTGTATTCTTATTATTATAGTTAATCAAGTACTTAAAGTGGTCAGCCAGTTCCCTATATTGATGATTTATCCTCAGGATAGGTCATCAATATCAGATTGGCAGGGGTCCGACTCCTGGGCCCCTCCGCCAATCAGCTGTTTGAAGAGAATAACAAAGAGCTTTGCTCCATTGAAGACATCATTGTAAGATGTGTCTTGCTACCATCGCCTCTCTTTGTATGATAAAGGGGGCGTCAGCCGAGTGCCATGTTTGGTGCTGGTTGAAGTGGACCTCGCTCATTTGTTTTCACAGCTTTTGGTGACTGTTTATTTTTTTTGCACCTAAGTCGTGTTTTGTCTGTTTTTGCCTTGTTATCATTGCCAACATCTCATATTCTTTGAATTGTGCATTCTGAGATGTCAACTGTGATCTAATGGTCATGTCTACCTAACTTCCCTTGCTAATTTTTAATTATATTTGCATCCTAAGAATGCTGATACAATAAACAATACTAGGGCACTGATCAAATGTGACACCACTGTTACATATATAGAACCTACATGAAATGAGCAAAGTACCATGAAACATATTCAAAGACCACCTCTTAGACCAACCTTTCCCCATTTAGACTGGATTTATCTGTGATGGATTTTCAGTTCTCTCATAATATCAGGACTACTTCTCTAGATGAACATTTGTTAATTATATTTTGGTGGTTGTCTTAAAGGGTTTGTCCAAAAGTATTTACATTTTTTTATATGGTTCACAGTAGGTTAGAAATATCAGAAGCCACACCCACCCTCACCTATCCCTCTCTGCTACTGTTCCAGTGCATGTCAGACTCTGCTGTTCTCCACTTTCTGTTCCCATCTTGACACACAGAACATACTTGGAGGTGCCGTTTTTTCCTATAACTGGTGGCAGCATTGCGATAGGCTCAAAGGGCCTTTCCTGGTATTTTCCGTGTCGGGACCAGGAAGTGGAGAGCAGCAGAAATCGGGAAGCATAAGTATGGCAGCAATGGGGCATCGGTGAGCCAAAAATAAAAAAAAGAATACTGTCAAATAATGCCTTTAAAGAGGTTTCACTGTATGCTGAAGAAGTTTGAAATTCATGCATAAAGTGGATTCATGTACAAAGTTGAAGAGAATTAGGGTTTCACAACTTAGCCTTTAGTTATTGATTCGATCAAGGACAAGCTAATCAATTTGTAACAAACTGGGTTTGTTGCAAACTTCCTAAAATTCCGTCTGCCAGATGAACCCAAAGCTGTTCAGATTTGCTTCAGAAGAATCCAGTAAAACAGTGCATAGCATTATTTTACTGTACATGTCAGTGAGAAAAAGCACAAGGGAGGAAGAAGAAGGATGCTTATATGACTCTGAGAAGAAGTGGGAGGAGGAGGGCTTGTCCTAATTGTCCCACAGGCCAACAGGCAGCCGGGATGAGCCAATCAGTATTGCGGCAGGCAAGGAGGTGCCCTGGCAGAGCGGGCAAAACATTATTCTGTGTTGAGCTGTGAATGAGGATGGATGGGTGCACCACCAATGAGGCCAGATGAGGCGATCGCCTCAGGCAGCACCCGGTAGGGGCAAGAGGGGGGCAGCGGAAGGGCCATGGGCAATGAGCACTTTAATTGTGGCAAAGGGGTTAGGTTAAGAAATTGGCATTGGGGGTGGCATTTCAGTTTTCGCCTCAGGCAGCAGAAAGGCTAGGTGCACCCTTGGATGGGTGTAGCAGTGTCTGACAAAAAACAACCTTAAGGGCAGTGTACAGTCACAATCAAGCTTCTATTCTAGTGTCAGGGACAGTGAAATGAAAGGAGAGTAAGAAGATTACTTGTAGAATAGGGAAAAGCAAGAAAAGCTGTCAGCCAGAGGTTGAACAGTAAGAAGCTGAAGCTGGGTGTGCCCCTTAGCACAGCTGCAGCTGCTGCAGAACTTCAAAAGCAGCTACCTGCTAGAACATTTCTTTTTTTCCCATTTGAACAGAAATATGGCTTTTTTTCTCAAATCTTGTTGTGGTAGAATAAGCTCAATACAACTGTACAACATGAGTTTTACTATCCAGGGGATAGATAGCATTTTAAATTTCAGAGAAAACACTGGAAAAAATTGTAGAAAAGCTGTGTTGGGGCGTCTCCAGACAGTTCAAAGGTTTTTTGGTTTTGAGACGTTTTGACCCTCTCAGGATTGTGTTGGCCTGGCTCTCATACCAGACACTAATCCGCCTCCTCCACCTCCTCCTACATGGACATGCTCCCATCCCCAATAGCACCAGGGCACAGCATTGCTCCTTCCTACCACATGTGTCAATTGTTGCCATGTCGTGTTGAAGCTGATTGGCCTGGGAGAGAGTACGTGGCATCTGAGGGGTACAATGTCATTGCATCCAATACTTACAAAGAAATGCACTTTGTGACAAAGTAATTCATCCCAAAGCGGATTTTTTATAAAATTTGGCGAAGCAGCCGAATTGAACTTTTCATAAATTTGTTTATCACTAGTTAGTATATAAAATGAGAATGCTTTGACTGGCAGAAAATGTGTGTATGTGGGTAAGTAACTGGCTCAGTGATAGAAAACAGAGTGTGGTTAATTAACCCCTTCCCGACCAGTGCCGTATATGTGTGGTGCGGGGACATGACGCCCGCTCGCCCGCGTGGCGGGCATCATGGCCAGCAAGTCTCTGCTGTTTCTAACAGCAGAGACTTGCCGCTACTTACTGCCATCGGCGGCGTCTTCTTGGGCCTTCTGATGCCGTGATCACACGTGATCACGGCATCAGGATGCGTCTGAACCCGGAAGCGTACGCTTCCGGGTGGTGTACAGACGCCCCGAGTGGCCAATCGGGGTGTCTGTACACCATATGAAAACTGTAATCCTCGCTGGTGATGATTACAGTTTTCAAACTGCAATTCTTATTCTGGCCACTAGATGGCAGGTCAGGATAAGAAATGAGCAATTTTTGGATTTATCTCCATCTAGTAAATCCCTGATTGCTCATAAAGGAAAAAAAAACACAATATATTAGCTCATATTTGAGCTTAAAAATAATCATGAAAAAATAAAAATGTTAAAAAATATATAAAAAATAAAAAATATATAAAAGTTCAAATCACCCCCCTTTCCGTATAATTAAAAAATAAATACCTAAAATAACAATAAATATAGACATCATGGGTATCACCGTGACCGAAAACGCCCGTACTTTTAAAATATAAAAAAAAATTCCAATACGGTGAATTGTGTGGCGGAAAAAAGTGTCCAAATGGCGATTCGCAGTTTTTTGTCGCTTTTTTTTTTCTAATAAAAATTAAATAAAAAGTGATCAAAAAGTCATACACACCCCAGAATGGTATCAATAAAAACTTCAGATCGCCCCGCAAAAAATTAACCCCCATACAGCTCCGTACACATAAATACCAAAAAGTTATAGGGGTCAAGATATGACAACAAAAAAGAAAAAGGCCAACTTTATAATTATTTTATTTTATTATCAAAACGCAGGAAAAATTATACATATTAGGTATTGCCGGATTCGTACTGACCAGTAGAATGAAATTAACTGGTCAGTTTTAATGAACATCGAACGCCGTAAATTAAAAAAACAGGAAAACTGTAGAGGAATTGTGCTTTTTTTGCAATTTCACCCGATTTGGAATTTTTTTCCCGCTTCCCACTACATCATATGCAATATTAAATGGTGGCGTTTGAAAGTACAACTTGTCCCGCAAAAAACAAGCCCTCATAAAGCTATGTGAACAGAAAAATAAAAAAGTTATGGCAGTATGAAGGCAAGGAGCGCAAAACGAAAACGCAAAAACGAAAAACCTCCGGGGGTGAAGGGGTTAATGGTACACACTCAGATTGAGTCACTGTCACTAGTGGGGTACCACAGGGGTCAGTATTGGACCCTATTCTCTTCAATATATTTATTAATGATCTTGTAGAAGGGTGCACAGTAAAATATTAATTTTTGAAGATGACACTAAACTGTGTAAAGTAATTAACACAGAAGAGAACACAGATGGATCTGGATAGATTGGAGTCTTAGGCAGAAAAGTGGCAGATGAGGTTTAACACTGACAAATGTAAGGTTATGTACATGGGAAGGAATAATGCAAGTCACCCGTACATATTAAATGGTAAAACACTAGGTAACACTGTCATGAAAAAGGAATTTTAATGGAGTAGATGCATTTTGCCAGCGTGTTTGAAAGGGAGGCCCCTCTTTTACCCCCTCAGAGTTACCCACCTCCAGAAGCCGGCTCAGCCAATTCAAGCTCCTTGACATGATGGAGCAGTATTTTCATGTGACGCGCCAGGATGAGGCAAATCAGCAAGTGAAGACATCCTGTGTCAATGCCCAGGTTCAGGCCTACTTTGACTCTGGCCTGTCTCTGGCGCATATCCTGACCCTATGGACTTCCGGACAGGCAGATTAGAACAGAGGCCAGAACAGTATGCTTTCTTTCTTTCTCAGCCTCCAGTGTCATCTTGGAGAGGGTTTTTAGCACCACAGGGTGAGTGGTGACAACCAAATAGACCAAGTTGTACTCCATCAGTGTCCAAAACATCACTTTTGTCAGAACGAATCAAGCCTGGATTCGGGAGGATTTTTACACTCCTTCAGTTGAAGCCGAAGACTAGATCTGGTTTAGCTGAGGGTGCCTGATCTTGCCACTGTTGCTGTCTGCCTGCCTACCATCATGTTCCATACAGCTGTTGCTGCTGCCTCTATCATGCCACTGCTGCTGTCTGTCTGCAAACATGTACCATATAGCTGCTGCTGCCACCGCCACTGCTAATCCTCTACTGCAACCACTATTAATGCAAAGCATCTGCCACTACTACTAGCACCACTATCACTACTACCATTTCTACTACTACCCATAGAAAGCCAATCTACTGCCTTTTATGTTCCATGCTATGCTACTGTACTTCTGCTGCTGCTACTATTGCAGGCACGTGCCTCTAGTACCCTACTCTTTCCACATCCACACTGTACTGCTTCTGCTCCCAATTAAAAGGGAGAATTTTCTAGGCTTGTTGAGAACAACCCACTTATTCTTCTGAGAATTAACACTTTTTGTGTCATATGATTAGGTATCATGACCCTGTTAAGGCATACATTTTGGAGGTTTGGTCCCTCAACAAGCCACTCTTGTTTTTTTAATCACATACCACAGTGTGATTAAAGAGTACCATCTGCTCTAATAAGGGACAATTTTTGGAAAGTTTCTAATATAAAAAATGGAGCAGTGTGTTTCTAAACACGCAATACGTTAGCATTGTCACACATGTGTTTACCCATAGCTATGTATGTCAGTTTAACTCAGACATGATTTACTATTGCTGTCATTGCGTTCAAGAGCTTAGGGAGGAGAGAAAAAGCTAAAATTTATAAATAATTAACGAGAATAGATAACATTAGTGTTGCTCGAACACCAAAGTGCTCGGGTGCTCGAGTAGAACAGCTTGTGATGCTCGAGTGCTCTACAGAGCACCAGAGCACAATGGAAGTCAATGGGAGAACCAGAGCATTAATCCAGGCACCCCCTGCTCTGAAGAGGGGAGGGTGTCTGGTTCACAGGAAAAGGTCAGAAATTGATGGAAACACCACTGAAATGGTTTGGGAACAGCATGGGGAGGATGTTTGGATGCATCTTGGACTCCCAGGTTGCTGCTGGGAACAATGTTGTTGGGGTATTACTCCACTTTTACAAAATGACAATAATATGCACAAAACCGAAGATAAAATCGATTTTAGAGGAAAAATTGTTAGGGAATTTTCTTTCCTGTATATTTACTTGTATATAAAGTGCACGTGCTGCCAAAAATTACAAGGAGGAGGCACTCTGATACAACCTGTATATCACATAAAGGAGGGCCTCATTCACATTGTGGTACAATTGTTCGGGAAGTGGGACTCCTAGACTCATAAAGCCTATGCACTAGGGCCTGCTGGTGATCCTCTAAAACATTAGGGGTGAGGGTCTGCTGCTGAGCTGACCCCTAAAACTTTAGAGGCGAGTGCCTGCTGCTGATCTGACCATCTAAAACATTAGGGGCGAGGGCCTGCTGCTGATCTGACCATCTAAAACATTAGGGGCGAGGGCCTGCTGGTGACCCTCTAAAACATTATGGGTGAGGGCCTGCTGGTGACCCTCTAAAACATTAGGGGTGAGGGTCTGCTGCTCAGCTGACCCTCTGAAACATTATTGGCGAGGGCCTGCTGATGACCCTCTAAAACATTAGGAGTGAGGGCCTTCTGCTGAGCTGACACTCTAAAACATTATGGGCAAGGGCCTGTTGGTGACCCTCTAAAACATTAGGGGTGGGTCTGATGCTAAGCTGACCCTCTAAAACATTAGAGGCGAGCGCAGCCTAATAAGCATGTTGATATGATGGAGGAAGAGGACGAGAAAAGGAAGAGGAAGGGGTGCATGGGAATACAGTGTATTCAATACACCATAAAAGCAACATTTAAAGTTTCTTTATGTTCAGCCGCTTTCCTCTGGTAGGGTAGCGAAGTCAGAGGCCTGGATTGGCCTTGTTTATTTTGATAAGAGTCAACCTGTCAGCATTTTCAGTTGACAGGCGAATGCGCTTGTCAGTTATTATGCCCCCAGCAGCACTAAATACCCACTCTGACAAAACACCGATGGAAGGGCAGGCCAGCACCTCCGAGGCGTAGAGCGCCAGTTCGTGCCACATGTCCAGCTTGGACACCCAATAATTGTAGAGCACAGAGGGATGACTGAGGATGTTGACACAGTCAGCTAGGTACTCCTTTACCATCTTCCAAAACTTTTCCCTCCTTGTGACTAGAGATGAGCGAATCATCCAAAATTCGCTTCAGCGAATGTTCGACGAATTTCTGACAAGATTCGTTCTTAATACGAATGTATTCGGTCGAATCTATGTTCAAAAAACAATCGTTGTTGTTCGAACATACCTGCACAAATTACGAACGTACAGTCAGCGTAGTTAAAAGTACGCAATACGTAATTATTAGCGTACAAAAGTGCGTACGAATCCTTAGAGTACTATTTACTCACTAATGTGTCATACGCACGAGGCTAGGCCGCGGCGTACAGTCTTTAGAGGCAGTCCATATGAGGTAGAAAAGTAAGGTGCTCACTGCTAGCTATCAGCTAAGTGCATAATTTACTAAAAACACTGTACAATAAGTGCATAATAGGACACATTGCAGTTCCAAAAAAAGAATACACATGGGCTAAAGTGCTTGAACGTTGCTGAACCAGTAAAAACATTATTGCTATGCTAAAATACTACAAAGACATAAGTATGCAAACATTTTAGTGCAATCAATTTCACATTTGCAAGCATAAAAGGCTCAGATATACGTTTGAGTCTCTCCTCGTGGCTCGTTAGCATGATAAAACACTGTCTGGAACACATAGTCCAAAATTCAATTGTAATCCACGTGAGGTAATATTGTAATCCAAACAGGTAACGTGTAATCCACATGGATAATAGAAAATAGCAGCAAATAGAGAACTCTTTTTGCAAAGGGGGCTCCCAAATAACCTGATAGGGGGGGGGAATAGGTGCGCTTAGGCGCAACTGGGAATTTTCTGCAGAATGGGGGGAGTCCTGACAGCCATGCCCATCTGGGTGAAAGTCAAACGGGGGCAATACAAACTAAACAAACACAAAAAGTGCCAACTATCTCTCACCAGTCAGGTGCAGTCCATGTTGTGGATCCCATAGGTCCTCTTGAAGTGTCCTTTAGAAAGCCAGTAGTTGGGTCCCTTAGATGAGGGACCTGAAGTTCTCCTCGCTTGAGCTGCTACTAAACGACATCAGAGTACGCTCCTGCCTCCTGTAGGCCAAGCTCGCTGCTGTGGTGGAACTCCAATGCCCTCTTCTTCCGGAAGTTGGACTTGACCGGGTCCGGGTGGTGGTCATGCTGGTGAGCGCTGCAGCCACTTGCACTTTTCCGGATACTTCTGCCAGGACAGCAGGGGTAAGGACTTCCGGCTGCAGCGGTTCCGGCAAGGTTGCATCCAGGGAGGAAGCCTCAACTTCCCTGTCTGCTGCTGACTTCATCTTCCACTGCAGCTGGTATTGGTGGATAACCGTGGATTGGAACGTAAATGATGATGTTGTCAGCTGACCCAGCTGAAAGGACTGTGGTGGTAGTGGCAGTCCAGGTATCAGAGGCTCCGGCTGTGGCTTTTCCCTGAACCGGAGGGTGCCATCCGGTGACTCCTGGAGGCAGCGCACTGGTACTTCACCTGGTGGTTCCTCCGGCCAAACTTCAGGTGGTGATGTTGGGACCAGCGGCTTAAATAGTAGGGTAACCCCAGTAGCGAAGGGGCCTTTCAGGGATGCCATGGGGGTGTACTCCACCTGATCCCCCACATACAGGCTGTGACGAGGTTGTGGCAGGTAAGGCTGTTTCACTGACCTGCAGCCCACAAAATACTCCTTTCCATCCTCGTCATCTGCCAGGAAGCCAGAGCCTCGCTTGACCGAAAACCACAGGACAGTTCCCTTTCGGCGCTCCAATTTAGGATCTCCCGGCCTAGGATGGTCCAGTACCTGGATTACCCAGGCCTCCACAGTATTCTTGTAATCCCAGAGGGTCTGTGCGTAGGCCGTCACCGATGGTGGCACAATCGGGTTCTGCCTTATGGAAGGTGTTGTTGATCTCCTCCTGGGTGGCGAAGTGGACGCTCCAGCCACATCCGCCGCACCAGCCACAGCAGCAGCACTAGCCGCCTCACGACGAACCGCCTCACAATGCGCAGCAAACTCAGCAGGCGGTAAGGAAAACAAGGGCACTGAAGCTGGGGTTCTATTAAATTCAGACTGTGACACCCTGATGTCTGGAGTGGGCAGTGGTTCAGGGAACTCGGCCCCAAAGACCATCTGGTTCCAGTTGGGACGCAGCTCTTTAGCCATGCTTGCTACTTGATCAGTGTTCAGCGCTGGTCTAAATTGGTTCAGAGGAGGGTGGAGTACTGAGGGAGGAGTCTTTACTCCCTATACGTGCAAATAGTTAGATCCCGGTGGGCCGGGCTGTTTTTTTCCAGTTCTGAGGGAGGCGTATCTTCACTTTCCCGCTCTTGCGGGGGCATATTATTTTACCACCTCACAAAGAATGCGTACGTTTCGTACGTATCGTATGTATCATACGTATCGTATGTATCGTTAGCGTTCAAAATTTTTCAAAAATTTAAGAATAATACGAAGCGAATCCGAAAAAATTCGGATTCGCTTCAGAGGAGATAATTTGTAAGATTCGATACAAATCTACGAAGCGGCGAATAGATTTGCTCATCCCTACTTGTGACACTAGGCTGCGCATCAGGGTGAGGGTGCTGGCGGGGTGTCATGAAACTGTCCCAGGCCTTGGAGAGTGTCGCCCTGTCTTTGTTGGAACTGCTGTGTGTTTCCCCTCGTCTCCCCTCCTCAGGTGCCCAAGGAACTACATACTCTGCTGCCAGCGTTGTCAGCTGGAAATATTTGGAGCAATTTTTCCACAAGGGCCTTCTGGTATTGGACCATTTTGCTAGTCCTCTCCACCACAGGAATGAGAGATGAGAAGTTCTCTTTGTAGTGGGGGTCGAGAAGGGTGAACAACCAGTAATCGGTGTTGGCCAAAATGCGTATGACGCAAGGGTCACGGGAAAGGCAGCTTAGCATAAAGTCAGCAATGTGTGCCAGAGTCGCAACAGACAAGGCTTCACTCTCCTCACCAGGAGGATGACTCTCAATCTCCCCATCCTCTTCCTCCTCTTTGGCACATCCACACTGAAGAGATGGAGTAAACCTGCTTTGGGTACTACCCTCTGTAGCAGAGGCAACTGTCTCCAGCTCCTCCTCCTTATCGTCCAATTCGCGCTGGGAAGACGAACTGAGGGTGGTCTGGCTATCACCCTGTGTAGTGTCTTCCCCCCATTTCCACCTCTTCCACATGCAAAGTGTCTGCCTTAATTGTCAGCAGTGAGCATTTCAGTACACACAGAAGTGTGTTACGCTGATAATAGCGGCATTGCTATTATCACCATCTCTGTTGATTCCTCAAAGTTGCGTAAAACCTCAGAGGTCAGACATCTATGCCCACTCGTCGCTTGTGAAGAGCGGAAGCTGACTGGAAAGGCGACGACCATGTTGCAGCTGGTATTCCACTACTGCCCTCTGCTGCTCACAAAGCCTGGCCAACATATGGAACGCGGAGTTCCAGCACATGCTCACGTCGCACAACAGTCGATGAGCTGGCTATTGCAAGCGCTGCTGCAGCGTTGCTAGACCGGCGGAAGCTATAGATGACTTTCGGAAATGGGCACACAGGCGGCGCACCTTCACCAGTAGCTCAGGCAAATTGAGGTAGGTTTTGAGAAACCGCTGAACCACTAAGTTGAACACGTGAGCTAGGCATGGTATGTGTGTGAGCTTGCCAAGCTCCAAAGCCGCCACCAAGTTGCGGCCATTATCAGACACAACCATGCCTGGTTGTAGGTTGAGTGGCAAGAGCCACAGCTCAGCCTGCTCCCTTATACCCTGCCACAGGTCTGCGGCGGTGTGCTGTTTGTCACCTAAGCAAATAAGTTTCAGCACAGCCTGTTGCCGCTTTCCCACTGCAGTGCTACACTGCTTCCAGCTACTGACTGATGGCTGACTGGTGCTGCAAAATGAGAATTCTGAGGTGGAAGTGGAGGAGGAGCTGGAGGAGGAGAAGGGGGGGGTTGCAGCCACTTATGCAGGTGGTGGCCAAAATCCTGATGGAAGTAGGGCCCGCAATCCTTGGCGTTGGTAGCACCTGTGCCATCCCAGGGTACGACTCGCTCCCGGCATCCACAACGTTCACCCAGTATGCCGTCAGGGAAATGTAGCTTCCCTGGCCAAAAGCACTTGTCCATGTGTCAGTCGTTAAGTGGACCTTCCCAGTAACTGCGTTGGTCAGGGCACGGGTTATGTTACGGGACACATGCTGGTGTAAGGCGGGACGGCATACTGGGAAAAATAGTGGTGGCTAGGTACTGAGTAACGAGGGACAGCCGCCTCCATCAGGCTGCAAAAAGCCTCAATGTCCACAAGCCTAAACAGCAACATTTCCAGGGCCAGCAATTTGGAAAGGTGCGCATTTAGTGCTATGGCCTGTGGGTGGGTGGGTATTTGCACTTTCGTTCAAAGGCCTGGGGTATGGACATCTGTACGCTGCGCTGGGACACAGTAGTGGATGTGCTAGCTGATTGTGCTTGCGAAGGTCCAGGTGCAGGGTGGGAGGCATCTGGGTCTGCATCTTGGACAGGGGATTGCCCAGCATGTAACAAAGGGGAAGAGGAGGCAGTGGTGTGACCCGCAGACACCGATTGTGGACCCAGGTCCTAGGCCCACCTATTAGGGTGCTTTGCTGCCATGTGGCAGATCATGCTGGTGGTGGTTAGGTTGCTAGTGTTCACGCCCCTGCTCATTTTGGTACGGCACAGGTTGCAAATGACAATTCTTTTATCGTCCGCACTTTCCTCAAAAAAGCGCCAGACTGCGGAACACCTACCCCTTGCCAAGGGAGATTGCCGCAAGGGGGTGCTCCTGTTTTGTTTGGCCTGCCTTCTCCCTTTTGCCATCCCACTGCCTCTTCCAGCCTGTTGCGATACTGCGGATCCCTCCCCCTCTGTGCTGCTGTCCTCGCTCGGCATGCCACCTTCCCAGGTTGGCCAGTGATTTCATCGTCCATCACCTCCTCTTCCACTTCCTCACTCTGGTCCTCCTCCTGACTTGTTGACCTAACAAGAACCTCATTTATTGACAACTGTGTCTCACCCTCATCATCAACATCTTGAGACATTAATTGCCCTTGACTTATGGACAACTGTGTCTCATCCTCATCATCAGATTTTTTTAAGTGTATGAGCAAACAAATTACACTGAATGTCACAGGTATTTAGAATACTTAAACGTTATACAGCAGATGCAGCGCAGGTAATGTCCCTGTCAACACCGGCAGAAAAAATGACACTGAATGTCACAGGTATTTAGGATGTCCACACTTTATACAACAGATGTAGCGCAGGTAATGTTGCTGTCACCCACGGCAGAAAAAAATTACACTGAATGTCACAGGTATTTAAGATGTGCAAATTTAATACAGCAGATGCAGTGTAGGTAATGTCGCTGTCACCAACAGAAGAAAAAATTTCACTGAATGTCACAAATATTTAGGATGCGCAAACGTTATACAGCAGATGTAGTGCAGGTAATGTCGCTGTCACCAGCGGCAGAAAAAATTACAATGAATGTCACAGGTATTTAGGAAGCGCAAACATTATACAACAGATGTAGCGCAGGTAATGTCGCTGTCAACAGTGGCAGAAAGAATGACAATGAATGTCATAGGTATTTAGGAAGTGCAAACGTTATACAGCAGATGCAGCGCAAGTAATGTCGCTGTCACCAACAGCAGAAAAATTTCACCGAATATCACAGATATTTAGGAAGCGCAAACGTTATACAGCAGATGTAGCACAGGTAATGTCGCTGTCACCGACTTCAGAAAAAATTACAATAAATGTCACAGTTATTTAGGATGTCCAAACGTTATACAACAGATGTAGCGCAGGTAAAATCGCTGTCACCAGCGGCAGAAAAATTACACTGAATGTCACAGGTATTTAGGAAGCGCAAACATTATACAGCAGATGCAGCGCTGGTAATGTCAACACTGGCAGAAAAAATTACACTGAATGTCACAGGTATTTAGGATGTCCACACTTTATACAACAGATGTAGCGCAGGTAATGTCGCTGTCACCCACGGCAGAAAAAATTACACTGAATGTCACAGGTATTTAATATGTGCAAATTTAATACAGCAGATGCAGCACAGGTAGTGTCGCTGTCACCAGCGGCAGAAAAAAATTACAATGAATGTCACAGGTATTTAGGATGCACAAACGTTATAAAGCAGATGCAGTGCTGGTAATGTCGCTGTCACCAGCGGCAGAAAAAATTACAATGAATGTCACAGGTATTTAGGATGTCCAAACGTTATACAACAGATGTAGCGCAGGTACATGCTCGCCCAACACTAGATAACATGTTTTCTAGAGGGTATTATATATGATTTCTAGGTCAACTGGACCCAATTTGGTACGGGATGAATTGATTCTGGTCTAAACCGAACTTTTTCAAAAATTCAAACAAATGAAATCTCAACAGGTTCGCACAGCCCTAATTAGAACCTACATGTTCTTCTATACAAAATGATTAACATGCTCTCATATAATAGTGTACATATGTGTAAATAGTACGCACCATATTTAACAATGTGTGAATCATCCTTGCACATCCTTGTGCACATTTTAGCAACTTAATAATTAATTACAAAAGCAAATATGTTACAAGCTGTTATCTAGGGAGTATTTTTATCTGCTTCATTAGATTGTGATAACAGCTTTTCCTGGGAGCCCTGATGTGTAGGCGGATGCAGTGACTTGCGTAAGCAGGTGCTGCAAGGTGTTCCATCCTCTGCACACATAGATGAAGAACGTCATTGGGGATCTCCTTCCTCTCCTCGCTTTCTTACAAACGAGAGTTACATACTGCGTTTCTGTAAAGAATAGATGCAAGACTGAATGATGTTAAGCCTGGAGTTCTGTGCTTAAAGTGTATCTCGCTATAGCTGAAATCTAGTATGTTACTATAACTCCTATTAACATAATAATAATTAAAGGGGCTCTGTCACCCGGATCAGCCCTATTAAACCAGGTACTATATATAGCTAGGTAAGGTGCTGAGGCTGATTAAAACTATCCCTACCTTTAAAGGGGTTGTCCAGGAATTAAGAAAATAAAAATACTTAAATATTACTGTATTGTAAATATACTCCCAAATACCTTTCATTAGTGATAATGGCTCGTTTTGTCTGGGGAACAATCATTAGGAGAAACAAAATGGCCATCGTCCTATTAGTGCACACAAAACCTGTCCTAATCACACAGCAGCACAAGTTACTTCACAACACAGAGGAAAAGAGCTGCCTCATCCTCCTCTCTGCTCTGCTTGTCAGGGTTTATGGTCCTGAATACAGCTGATAAGATCTTCCACTGAATCTCTGTGGGAATGGAGTTCATGAGGAGACATGAAATGAAGAGAGGAGGGAGGGTGGCTAATGAGCAGCATCACTTGTATGCAGTCTCCATTACCACAGTTTGTCCTGTCTGTCCTCTCTCTACATCATGTCTCATCATAGACTCCATTCCCACAGAGATTCAGATGAAGATCTTATCAGCTATATTCAGGACCATAACCCCTGACAAGCAGAGCAGAGAGAAGGATGAGTCTGCTCTTTAGCTCAGTGTTGTGAAGTTGCTTGTCCTGCTGTGTGATTAGGACATGTTTTGTGTACTAATAGGACAGTGGCCATTTTATTTCTCCTGATGATTGCTCCCCAGACAAAACAAGCCATAACTAATTAAATGTATTTGGGAATAGATTTATAATAAAGTAATATTTCAGTATTTTCATTTTCTTAATTCCTACAGAACCCTTTAATCTTTAGGTAGTAGTATTGTGGAGTAATTTGAACTTTTCTGAATATGGTAATGAGTTACTGGAGCACCAGGAGGCACTCTAATAACCCAAGCACTGCTTCATTGATGCCCCTGGTGCTCCATACTGACATCCCTCTCCTTCAAATCATGCTACCGTCTTTAGATTAAAATCTGTAATCTCGCACCTGCGCACCCATTGTCTAGAATAGCATGTGCGGACAACATCTTCGGCTTCACCCGACGAACGAAGATGCATACTGCACATGCGCCGTTCACATTACTGAAGTGACAGCACGGTCGGCTAGAAGCAGTGCGTAGGCTGTCAATCTAAAGGGAGGGGGGCTTGATTTGAAGAGGAGTGTTGTCAGTATGGAGCACCAGGGGCATCGCTGGGGAGGTACTCTAGCCTCATGAGCCCACCTCCTGTTGCTCCAGTAGCTCATTAGCATATTTATAAAAGTTCACATTTTACCACAATGCTTCTACTTACAGATAAAAGATAAGTATCATTCTAATCAGTGTCAGCAACCCTAGCAGGCTATTTACCTGGATGTATAGGGTTGATCCGGGTGACAGAGCCCTTTATTTCACATAGCTGTATGAGGGCTTGTTTTTTGCGGGACAAGTTGTACTTTCCAACGCCACCATTTAATATTGCATACGGTGTAGTGGGAAGCGGGAAAAAAATTCCAAACTGGGTGAAATTGCAAAGAAAACGCTATTCCGCTACAGTTTCTACGGGTTTCTTATTTACAGCGTTCGATGTGCATTAAAACTGATCCGTTACTTTCATTCTACTGGTCAGTACGAATCCGGCAATACCTAATATGTATAAGTTTTTCCTGCGTTTTCATAGTGATAAAATAATTAGAAAGTTGCCCTTTTTTTTTTTTTTTTTTTCCCTTGTCAAATCTTGACCCCTATAACTTTTTGGTATTTATGTGTACAGAGCTGTATGGGGGCTCATTTTTTGCGGGACGATCTGAAGTTTTTATTGATACCATTCTGGGGTGTGTATGACTTTTTGATCACTTTTTATTTAATTTTTTTAGAAAAAAAAAGCGACAAAAAACGGCAAATCGCCATTTGGACGCTTTTTTCCGCCACACAATTCGCCGTATTGGAATTTTTTTTTTATATTTTAAAAGTACGGGCGTTTTCGGTCACGGTGATACCCATGATGTCTATATTTATTGTTATTTAGGTATTTATTTTTTACTTATACGGAAAGGGGGGTGATTTGAACTTTTACATCTTTTTTATTTTTTATATATTTTTTAACATTTTTTTTAATTTTTTTTTACTATTAGAAAGCTCAAATATGGGCTTATAAATTGTGGCTTTTTTTTTTTTTCTTTATGAGCAATTCTGGGTTTTATAGACTCAGAAATCCATCAATTGCTCATTTCTTATCCTGGCCTGCCATTTAGTGGCCAGAATAAGAATTGCACTTTTGAAAACTGTAATCCTCACCAGCGAGAATTACAGTTTTCATATGGTGTACAGACACCCCGATTGGCCACACGGGTGTCTGTACACCACCCGGAAGCGAACGCTTCCGGGTTTAGACGCAACTAGATGCCGTGATCACGTGTGATCACGGCATCTAGTCACCCCGGAAGACGCCGCCGATGGCGGTAAGTAGCGGCAAGTCTCTGCTGTTAGAAACAGCAGAGACTTGCCGGCCATGACGCCCGCCGCACCCGCGAGCGGGCGCCATGTGCCCGCATCGCCCCAGCGCCGTACATGTACGGCGCTGGTCGCGAAGGGGTTAATGCATAATAATGCCTGTTGGTATACATAAACATTAAAGAATAATATGAAATGTCAATGTCTATCAATGTCAAATGCTTCTCCATGAGATGGAGTCCTTAATATGTTCTTCAGAAAGAAGCCAAAGGTATTTTCACCCAGGTTCACTGCAAGGGCATTGCTACAGAATGTGCTGTAGATGCGATTATTAAGGACTCTGTGTCCTGATAACAATGAAACTTAGCATGGAAGAAAACTGTAAAAATAAACTGGCACTTCAGTTTGTCCTTGTTATTAATAGATGCAAAAGAATTTAAAGCTTTGAGAACAGCTTCATTTTCTATTAGATCAAAGTTTACGTAACTAATTCACATTAACATACAGTATAAGACTGAAAGCCTTTATTAAACTCTAAGTGACCTAATTTCACATAAAAATATGTCTTCATGCTTTGTATCACATTTTTCCGAATTTTGTGCCTCGCTTTTATATGTTCTTTTTACTTTACCTTTTAAATTTATTGACTTCTATACTGATTTTCAATGGTGTTCTACCTGTACATATCTACGGCCACTGGCGTACCGCCCATAGAGGCAGACTACGCAGTTGCTATGGGGCCTGTGAGCTCAAGGGGCCTAGCCAGGCTGAATGGCCCCGCCCCCTTTCCAACCTGAGAACACAGCTCCCTTCCTTGCCAGCTGCTTCAGGGCCCCAGAGGAGAAGGGGGCAGTGTCTTTTCTACTACTTTTCAAGCCAGTCCGGGCCCCTGTGTGACTGTATCTAAAGGGGGCCCAGTCTGGCCTGAAATGTACTAGAAATAGTGTAAATACTAGTATCAAGGACCTTTGGAATACAGTAATCTGTAGGCTAAAGGACCTTCGATGATGTCATCATGTCACATGATCGAAGGTCCTCTATTACTGCATTCCAAAGGTCCTTTAGCCTCCAAGAGACATCAGATGAGAAGGAAGAACCTGCAGCCTGTAAGTAAATAAGTGTGGTGTATGTATATATATGGATGTGTATATATATATTATACACAGTATCACAATATATGTGTATGTATCTGTGTATATATATATATCTCTGTGTATTTATATATGTGTATGTGTGTGTTATTATGTATATCTATGCCATCTGCAATCTGCTTATTCTGTGTATAGGATATATCTGGATATGGGTAGTAGTGTGTGCGTGTATATATATATATATATATATATATATATATATATATATAATTAAAGCACGATTAGTCCGATTTACTCTGCTGCTTCTCCTTCATGATGTGCATTACAGGTTTAGAGGCAACAGCAGAGCTCTATGAGAGAGCGGCCCTGGCAGGGTTAGCAGCGCTTTACTGCTCTGACCTCCTGACATGCAGTGCCTGGCCAGAAAGGTATTTCCAGCATCCCACATTGCATAGACACAGCAGACAGTCTGCACATGTGCTGTCTGCATTCTGTATCCGACCTGCAAAAAATGTGGATAGGATGTGGACAAAAAGACATTCATGTGCATGAGCCCTTAGATTAGTTCAAGAATTCTACTTACTTTTTTTTTTTTTTTTTTTTTAGGGTTTTTTCTGAGTTTTGCTATGGGGCCCCATGATTTCTATGTGCGACCCTGTCTATGGCCCACATTATATGGAAACACACTTTGTTTTAGAACTACTGTATATAGATCCCATTAAATGCATAATAACATTGTTATATAGGATGAAAGAAGGAAAAGGTCAAGTTTATTACACTCCTGGTTCATACATATCCAGGGCTGCCACCAGGGCAATACTGGCTTTACTGCCCCAATTGTGTAATTTTGAAGAAAAGCACAGGCTCTAGTGAGGGACATGTTCTTGACACTAAAGTGAAATCATGAAGGTCCCCACCCAAGCAGACAAAGGCTGCTCGAAGATCTATAGATACATTGACATACATCACATGTCCCGACTGCCAAACCCACTATTATACTCTTCTCTCCTCCTCAACTTTGCTATAACACACAAAACCATGAGTAAGGAGGGGAAATGAAGAGATGGAGTCCTGATTTATAACATGGTAGTGAGACATCTGAATTGTTGATTCTGTGGATCCCTGGATGGGACTGGTAAGTAGAAGCAGTCAGCAACAACAGAGTGTGTGATGTCATGCCAATAAATGAGTGATTAGCAAGAAGGATTTAGGAAGCCTCTATATGGGCAACAACTTCAACGGATTGTAATTTTTTATTAATTCTCTTTGGACGGTTTTAGTGCCAAAGCAGTGGGCTCTCGAAAAGAGTTGCATTCCTTTGCTGCTTTTCAATCTGTGCTCAACAATATATTAGACATTTTTACAGGAACCACCTAGTGCTTCGTATGAAATATGGAAGAGACAGTTGTAATTCCTGAAATGCACTTTTATCATCTGTGTTCCATCTGACCGTTATGATCAGAAATTGATGTTGCTATGTTGGAAAGGTTAGTCATATAGTAATATCCCTAAACACCTGTCACCTTTTAGGATTTTTTTACATTTGCTTTTTCTGACCCTGTAGGATGTTTCAGAATGCTGTCTGGCCTCATTAACTATAATGGAGTCCGGCAGAGATCCGGCAAATATACCGAGAAATGGCCGGACAAATACTGCTGCAGACAGTGTTTTTTTTCTGGCAGATTCTTGGCATTCTATGCTGGAACAGCCTGCTGGCTGTGTGAAACAGGCAATATTTTGTCATGGTCAATCCTGGCTAGTCTCCATTTTATTTACTATTACTGTAATAGTCCTGATGAAGGGGGCTGTCTGCGTAGACCTATAATAAAGATTTGAATACTACTTACCTGAAGTCTGACCCCCTGGTTGCAGCGCCGCTTCAAAGTGTTCCAGCTTTTTTCCCCACTTTCTTCTTCAGAAAACCTGATAAGGGGGAAAAAGGAAAATAGGCGCAACTGGGAATTTTCTGCAGAATGGGAGGGGGGAGTCCTGACAAGCCATGTCCAACTGGGTGAGAGTCAAACGGGGACAAACTAGATAAACTAAAAACAAGTGCCAACTATCGCTCACCCGTCAGGTGCAGTCCATGTTGTGGCTCCCATAGGTCCAGAGGTGTCCTTTAAATCAGCCAGACTGACAGCCAGTAGAAGGGTTTCTCAGATGAGGGACCTGAAGTCCTCCTCGCTGGAACTGCTGCTGAAGAACATAAGAGGACACTCCTGCCTCCTGTAGGCCAAGCTGGCTGCCGTGGTTGAGCTCCACTGCTCTCTGCTGCCAGAATTCGGACTTGACCGGGTGGTGGTCACACTGGTGAACGGTGCAGCCACTTGCGCCTTCACTTTTCTGGATACTCTTGCAGGGACAGCAGGGGTAAGGACTTCTGGCTGCAGTGGCTAAGGCAAGGTTGCATCCAAGGTAGAACCGCCAGCTCCCCTGGCTGCTGCTGACTTCATTTTCCAGGGTAGTTGGTACTGGATCACCGTGGACTGGAAAGTGAAGGATGATGTAGTCAGCTGACCCAAGTGAAAGGACTGTGGTGGTGGCAATCCAGGGATCAGAGGCTCTGGCTGTGGCTGTGACTTCTCCCTGAAACGGAGGGGGCCATCTGGTGACTCTTGTAGGCAGCGCTCAGGCGTCCTGCGCCTGCTGGTTCCTCCGGCCAAACTTCTAGTGGTGATGCAGGTACCAGGGGCTTAGACAATAAGGTAACCCCGGTAGCAAAGGGGCCTTTCAGGGATGCCATGGGAGTATATTCTACCTGATCCCCACGTAGAGGCTGTGACGGGCTTGGGGCAGGTAAGACCGTTTCACAGACCTGCGGCCCACAAAGTACTTCTTGCTGTCCTCGTCGTCCGCAAGGAAGCCACAGCCTCGCTTGACTAAAAACCATAGGACGGTCCCTTTACGCCGTTCCAGTGTAGGGTCTCCCGACCTCGGATGGTCCAGCACTTGGATGACCCAGTCCTCCACCGCATTCTGGTAGTCCCATAGGGTCTGGGCGTGGGCCGTCACTGATGCAGGCACAATGGGATTCTGCCTCATGGAAGGTGTTGTTGTTCTCCTCCTGGGCAGCGGAGTGGACGCTACAGCCGCCGCACCAGCCGGCACAGGGAATGCCTCAGGAGCCGGTGGGATTCTCTTGGCCAATTGTGGCGGAGTAATGAGGGAGGAGTCTTCACACCCTATTCGTGCAAATAGATAGTTCCCGGTGGGCCAGGCTGGTTTTTCCCGCTTCTGAGGGGGCGTATCTTCACTTTCCCACTCTTGAGGGGGTGTATCGTCATTTTCCTGCTTCTGGGGGCCGGGGGGTGGGCAAGAAGAATACGTATGTAGCGTACGTAGCATTAGCGTTCAAAATTTTAAGAACATTTATGAATCGTACGAAGCGAATCAGAATAAATCCGGATTCACTTGGAAGTAGGAAAAAAGGAGGATACGTAATGAATCTACGAAGCGGCGAATAGATTCGCTCATCTCTATTAATTATTGAATGACCCATTTTTTTCCATTCTTCATTTGGTTATAACATACTGTAGATCCTACTCATTGACAAAAAAAGGAAAACAATGGACCAAGAAGGAGATATTGGAATCAATCACATGAAACTTTACTTGTGTGAATGTAATGATGATATAGGAACTGTCAGTGATAACAATATTAGAACGAAAGGATACATTTATTGGGGAAACTGTACAATTGAAATGAAGCTCTAATGCTCTGTTGGGCCACCTCCAGCCTGGATACAAGATGAGATACGGATAAGCATGGAAACATTCAAGTTCCATATGGTATCTAGTGGCACATTTGCAACTGGGCCTTTAGATCCTGTACGCTCATAGGTTGTGGAAGCTGTTGTCCCACCTGGTCCCATAAATGCTCAATTGTTGATACATCTGGTAAGGCCAAAGAAGTGTTGCAAACTGGAGGAGACATTCCTGGGAAACCCTTGCTGTATGTGGGTGAGCATTATCCTGCTGAGATATGCCAGTTGGAAGCCTTCCTATGGTATTCACTTTTCTATCTAGTGTATATGACCTTTTCATGTCTTATAAGTAATAAGAACATCAGTGGGAATTTATCATGAGAGGTATATTTGAAGTCAATTTTGCTTGAGTCTGCATTGTCTTACCTTACGTCACAATTATTAAATGTGTCACATGTTGTTTGGTAAATTTGTCTTAGGTTTAAGCATAACACTTTTGTCTTGAAACTCTACTCCACTTTTCCTACTCCAACCTGCTACTGGAGTGAGAGTGCCACTTTTTGCGACTTTAAAAAAAAGTCTCAATGATAAATCTGGAGTAAAACTCATTAACATAGCTAACCACACCTACTTTCCACCCACATTACAAAACTGGAGTGGTGTAAAAATCGAAAAAAATGGAAATTTTGCGCAAGCGAGTGCAAAAAAGTCACAAAAGCCGTACTTTGCAACCAGAATTCTGGAGTGAAGGCATGATAAATGAATGCTATAGAGCTTGGGATTATTTACAGCAATGTGTGAATCAAAGCTCGCAAACAAATTTACAGTAAAGCAGCAAACAGTAAGGCATGAAAAAAACAAAGGATGTTGCATAATTTATTTAATAAAGGTTTTTTAGGAGCTTGATGTCACAGTGATGCAAGTGATAACCATGGTAACATCTAAACGTGCCTATGAATATTTCTGAGAAAAGCTAATATTGAGCAATTATCTTCTCTTGTGATGATGTGGTGTATGAATGATGAATTCATTCTCCTTAAAAGGTAATTTGTCAATCTGTTATTACTGGAAATATTCACCTCAATTAATGTTATGCAAATCGGAGTAAATATAAAATGAATTCACAAATTAATGAGAATGAACAGATCTGCCAGTGTTTTGTTTAATAGCCTCACAGGTTATTAAACTGACTCTGACAGCAGGTTTGACCATGCAAAACTGATGACAGCGCTACGTAGGGACTGACAGAGCAGTACAAACATACTTTTTGTGGAGCTTTTATTATTGGGAGCAATGAGAATATGAACTTTTATTCTGACAGGAAGTACCCTGGAGGCAAAATTTCACTGTCAAGTGCTCTCTGCATCATGGTTGGAAGCTTTGTCTGTAGCTTAGAGCAGAGGGGGTGGGGGCTATGAAGCAGCTCAAAGCAGAGAGCACTTCACAGTGATGCCCCACTCTGGGCACTTGCAGATGTAGTGCCCAGCAGAATAAAAGTTCACATTCACACTACTCCTTATGATAAAAACTCCACAAAAGTTAAATTTATACTGTTCTCCCCAGCCCCTAGCGAATGCGGTCAGCTGTTCTGCATGGTGAAAACTGCTGATAGAACCTTTAATAAAAAATTCCTACTTATATATCTGTTACTGATATGGAATTGTATCCATGTGCTTATCCGTGTCTACTCTTTGCATCTTCCTTATTCTTTTATAAATTAACAGTGCATGCAGATTGCTTGATAGTAGAATCCCAATTAAACAGTTAAATTACAATGGCTAATTGTAGATAATTTACTGTGAGGAATTGGGAAAGCAATATGAATATTCAACAGCAGTTTATGCAGTTATTCTAGAGAAATAAACATAACATTCCTTTGTGATCACATAAATAACAATTATTATCAGATTACCACTGTTAGGTGCTGTGTTTTCACACTAATGTTGTAGAATATGATTTCAGAAGTCAGTTTTGAGATGTAAAAGTTAGAAGCTCACAGATAGCATTCATCTTGGAAAGATAGAGATGTGACTGATATTCTGAAATGGTCATTGATGATTCACATTGTATATTAAGATCTCAAGCTAGATGAGCCTTAGGCTAGGTGTACAAGTGACTGAAATGCTGCTGATTTGCCATCTCTGATATTTGTATGGCAAATTCGCAGCATAGTACAGTACCAACAAAGTTAATGAGATTTTAAGAAATTTCATCCACCGCAGCGTAAATTGACCTGAAGCATGTCAATTTATGCAGTTGATCTCCACCACTGATTTTACACTTTGCAATGGAGAGGGTGAAACCCACAGCCATTTCCGCGGCAAAAACTGCAACCTTTCGTTTGTATTTTCTGGCATGTGCAGACCTACCCTTATGGTTCTTTTACATGGGCAGATATTCTGCCGATTGATGATAACAGTATGTCGAACAAAGCTCATTACCTGCATTTACACGAAGCACTACACGGGGATAAATTATCGTTAACATGATTTTCATCCTAATATAATTTGCTTATTATCGGCAGTACATTCCCTGTTCACACAGGGATATATGCTGATTATACCTATATATACTATATAAAAAGCTAAGTCTGTGCCTATTGTCTTCAAGTTACTCAATTTAAGCTGACACTGGAACCTCACAAAATGGAGCATTATTTCCAGTTGATAGAGCTGCACAACAGCATTTTCTAAACAAATATATTACAATTAGCAGGAACTCAAAATGTTCATGTTTCTTTCTTTTTCATTGGGTCTTTACCGACTTTCATGACAGTAGCCTGAAGCCTGTAGACAGAAGTCAGACAGCATTAGATAAGAAGAGTCTTTAAAGGCAAGAAAGGAAATTCATTTGTCACCTCGCAATGTGTATATAACTCACTAAGATGATTGCCTACTACCTAATCTGAATGCCTCTCCTTCAGCCAGCCATTGCCCTGCTCTGATTAGGGACAAGAACCCTGAAACAATACTGATTGGTCTCTGGTTTGGCTGATATAAGCTACATTTTACAGTGGAAAGCAGCCAAAAAATACATTTTCATACACAATTGAGTCTCTTCGATGAGAGCCCAGTACACCCCACCCAAATCAGCTGATTCTCATTCAGCCAGCCAGTACTGTGCTCTGCACTGATGAGTGGTAAGAACCTGGAAGCAGTAATGTTGTCTAGTCTACACATAGGTCTATAATTTGGTTGATTTGAGCTAATTTGCTAACTATAATGGGAAAAAAATTGTAATATGAAGTTTTGGAATGTGTGTTTTGAGTTGGAAAATAACATCAAAGGAGTTCATCATAAGACTAGTTGATACGCAAATCAATTGGGTTGTCTTGTTTGCATAACCTTTTTTCACTATGTAGATTTTCTGAATTCACTATGATTATGGGTGATCCTAACGTTAAGACCCTGACATCATGTTTTATGGGCATGTAAACCATAGTGAAACCACTTTTACTACATAAAAAACAAAGCAATTTAAGGGCACCCATTAAAATCAATTGCCATCAGTTGCTTTCTATGGATGCCTTTAGTTCTGTAGACACTGATCCCCATTCTTGCCCAGTTCTTCCAGACCGATGGACCTCCTCTGCAATGATTACACTACACTTGCAACACACTTTGGTAACACCCTGTTTCTACAGAATTTCATGGTATCCATGATGATCACTTGTTTTTACAAACAACATAAACCAGAAAAAGTACTAGTGTAAATGTACCCTTATATCCAAAGTGTGTTGTAACACTGGCATCTTTGTTAGGTTGAATCACACATGCAGTTTTGTGGCTGTTTTTGATGCCATTTTTTTAGCCAAACAGGTAAGGATATAAAAGAAAGGATAAGTATCAGTCCTTTATGTGTCCTTCATTTTGTATCCACCCCTGTTTTTGTGTAAAGAAATGCACCAAAAACTACATGTGAGTCCAGCTTTAAAGTTTCCTTACAAAACCTAAAAATTTCAAGAGTGATTGTAGATTGTAAACTAAACAGCCTTCTGCCCCCTGCGTTATATTCACAGGTGTCCAGAAAGTTGACGTACTGTAGTTGATCAACAAAGTACAATCTTTCCCCTAATATTCTATTAAAGGGATCTGCTCATTATCTCGTGCTCTGTGACATGATGCCTGCAGATTACACTGCATTTTTATGCTGACAGGTTCCCTTTAATAAAACGGGCTCTTCTCCAATCCAGAGTAAATGCGCCATCCTCCATCACCCAGTGAGAAATTGGTTCTAGTTCCGGTTTAGTTGGGCATCGATCCATCTTCTGACCACTTCCTCTCTATTATTTGTGACCAAACTCTGCTTGCCTCGATGACCCATGGGAAAGTCCATACCCCTTGAGGTGGTTCAGGATGACTATTTTATAATCCTGTACTCCTTTCCATGTTTTTTTTCCCTATAGTAAATCCAGAGGGTCCACATAATCTCCAGTAGACCTTGTTACATTAATCTATAGCCATTATCATCCCTCACCACATCTTTTCACTCCCATCTTCTGGACTTCTCATGTGCTTGCCCCAATCCTATGAAACATTTGGCTAGGGGCCCCCTTTTGACCTAACATCCACAGCTTTCAGCTATCTTGAAAATGCATTTCTTCAAGAAGGTTTTGGATTTTGTTGTAGACATTTCTGTGACTGAACCATCCTCTGAAAAACAACCAATATTGGGAATAGGCGGGTTTTATTTGAGGCCAATCATAACACATGCAGACAATAAGAATTAGCTGTATCCTAACAAAATAATTGTGTGTATAAGTGGCCAACTCAGACAAAATTCATTATTTGTAAAATAGATCTGATAGTCAAAATCAGTGTGTGTGTGTGTGTGTGTGTGGTGTGTGTGCATGAACCCAGCTTTATCTGCGTGGAGTTTGCCACAATTCATGCATATGCTACAGAAGCAGCACCATTTAGGTGTATGGAATGGATCCTTAGTCACATCCATTTCTGCAAAAAATGTGGATGCCTCTTATATCAGATTCTTTTAGCTGCAACAGCAGTCTTTTATTCACACAGAACCACGATGCATGGAATTGTACTTGTTGTGTTGGCACAGACACCGGCTGACTAATTGCCCCCATTGTTTATACACTTCTACTGGTAATTGCAGAAAGATGCACTTTGAACTCTAGCTCCTGTGTCACCCTCTCCTACTCTCTAGAGAATACTGCTCTTACAGACAGGGTTGTCTCTCCTTTAACTTCATTGTTGCTTGAGGTTAATTTGTTTTCATTACTTGTCATTTGTATGATTACTGCTTCCCTTGATCATAAAGTGTATGTTAGCAGTATATGAAACATTACCGTTATTATACTACCATATTATTATCCTTTCCAAAGTGTTTACAGAGGTCCAAGGGATATTCTTTACATACAAGAGATACACTCATGGAATAAATTTACTTTAGACATCAATACAGAAAAGCATATTTTACAGTTAGAGTAGTCAAACTATAGATATTATATATATATATATATATATATAATATATATATATATATATATATATATATATATATATATATATAGAGAGAGAGAGAGAGAGAGAGAGAGATTAGAGATGAGTGAATACCTTTGCAACACACCGGATTTGTTACGAACTTCCTAAAATTTCATCTACCAGATGAACGTGAAGTTTTTCAGGTGCGCAGCGCCATTTTACTGCACGTGTTGGTGGGCAAAAGAACGAGGGAGGAAAAAGAAGGATGCTCATAAGAGGGAGTGGGCTGGGAGGGCTTGCTCTGATTGGTTCACAAAACGACAGACAACCTGGATGAGCCAATCAGTGCTACAACATGTAGAGAGGTGCAGAAGAAGCAGAATGTCATTCTGTGTTGGGCTGTGAATGAAGGTGGATGGGTCTATACAGTGCCTGACAGAAAATGATCTTAAGGACAGTGTACAGTCACAATCAAGCTTCTATTATAGTGCCAGGGACAGTAAAGGGAAATGATAAAAAGAAAAATTATTGTGTAGAATATAAAAAGGCAGTGAAAGCTTTTAGCCAGGAGTGAAAATTGGGGAGCTGAGGCTGGGTATGCCTGGCATTGCCTTCTAGCTGCAGTTACTGCCTTATAACACAGATACAATTGCTACAGAACCTTAAATGCAGCTACCTGCAATAACATCCCCCCCCCCTTTGAACAAAATTACAGCTTTTTTTTCTCAATTGTTGGTGTGGGGCTCAATACAACTGTGAAATAAGTGTTTTAGCATGAGAGGATAGATAGTGTTTGAAATCTCAGTGAAAACACCTGAAATACTAGACCGAAATTAGTTTTAGGGCATTTCCACACAGTTCCATTTTTTTTGTTTTGTTTGGGAAAATAGCATGAGCAATATGTGTTTTACAATACAGAGGGTAGTGTTTTAAATTAAATGAGTGAAACACTAGACTGAAATCTGTGTCAGGGTACCTCCACACAGTTTTTAAAATGCAAAAAATAGCAATGCAAGGGTACAATTCCTGAATGAAAACATGTGAAATACTAGTCCAAAATCTGTGTCAAGGCATCTCCAAACAGTTCAAGTTTTTTTTTTGTGAAATATAGCAATACAAATGAGCAATGTATGTTTTACAATACAGAGGGTAACATTTTTAATCTCTGAATGAAAACACGTGAAATACTAGTCCGAAATATGTGTCAGGACATCTCCAGACAGTTCAAAGGTTTTTTGTTTTACAAAATATAGCAATACAAATATGCAATTTACAATTTTACAGTCCAAAGGGCAACATTTTAAATCTCTGGGTGAGAGCATGTGAAATACTATTCCAAAAATGGTCAGATCATCTTCAGAGAGATCAATTTTTTTTGTGCAAAACATAGCAATACAAGTGTGCAACATGTATTTTATAATAGGGTAGTGTTTTAAATCTCTAACTGAAAACTTGTGAAATACTAGACCAAAATCTGTGTCGGGAGATCTCCACACAGTTCAAGTGTTGGTGTGTGTGGAGGGGGAGGGGGGATAATTTCATAGTAGGTTCACAACTTGTGTTTTACACTAGAGAAAGCTTTCTTCTGAATCTACATATTAGATTGCACATAAAACATTAGGCCCAAATCGGTTAGTGGTGCAGATTGTCACCAACTTGCCTGTCCGAGCTCCAATGCTGCAGTCAGGGGCTCCGGCACTGCAGCGTGGTGACCAGGCCAGGCCTCCCTGTTGATGTGTCTCCTAGACCACGCCCCTCTCGGCTTCCCACTTTGGCCATGCCCCTGGTGATGCATCACTTTAGCTGTATACAGCTAAAGTGATGCATCCAGGAGACAATGTCCAGGAGACTGTCCTTGAATTCATCAGCCAGGCTCTCCTGGACTTGCGTCGACAGAACTGTCTTTGATTTTGTCATGCACCAGACTGCCTCAGCAGTATGTGTTGTTTTGAGGTCAGGCAGTGGCAGCTCATCCAAGACACCTGTCGGGTGCTGAAACCCTTCAAAGCGGCTACAAAGTTTGCCAGTAGGGACAACTATGGCATGAACAATCTCATTACCCTCATATTTATCCTAGAAAAGACACTGATACTTATGCACGAGGGGATGATAGCGGAATAAGAACAGCTAACGCATCTTGCTGTTCACACTGTAGCTGTTGGAGACCCACAAGGAGAAACTCCCGTGTTAGAGGTGGAAGAGGAGCTACCACTGGAGGAGGAGTTGGAGGAGCAGGAGGATGATGATGACAATGGCACCAACCATGACACCCAATCGTCCCAGTGGCAGGCATGGCTGGAAAGAACGGGCTCTTTAGGCTCACTGGCCAGAATGGCGACCTGTGTGCTCCATTGCTTACACACTGACAAGTGTATCATTGACATCAAGCAATCTGATCATTACTGGATAGCCAAGCTTTTACACCCTCGCTATCACAGCAAAATGAGTAAATGCTTTCTTCCCTCCAAAAGGGAGAACAAATTACATAATTACCAGAAAACACTGTGTACACCTCTTGTCACAGCTTTCAGTGAGCAGACGTCTGCCACCAGAGTGTCTGAAAGGGAGGCCCTCAAGTAGCAGACAGCACAGCAGCAGTAGCAGCAGCAGCCAATTCGGTCTCCTCAACATGATGGAGCAGTTTTTTCACTAGCTGCGCCAGGCTGAGGCAAATCAGCAAGTGATCTCCCCCCTCAATGCCCAGATTAAGGCCTACCTACACTCTGGCTTCTCTCCATCGCATACATTGTTCTTTGACCCCATGGACTTCTGGGCAGGCAGACTAGAAGAGTGGCTCGAACTGGCACAGTATGCACACTGACTTCGGACACCGAAACGGACCAAGTTGTCCTCTGCTGTTATTGCTGTCTGCCTTCTTTCTACCATAATGTTGCCTGCCTACCATTTAGTTCCATATGGCTGTTGCTGCCTCCATCAAGCCACTGCCACCATCGTGCCAATGCTGCTGTCTGCCTACCATCATGTTCTATACAGCTTCTGCTGCTACCTCCATCATGGCACTGCTGCCATCATACTATTGCTGCTGCCTGCCAGCAGGTACCATATGGCTGCTGCTACAATCACAACCTCAGCTGCTTCTCATCACTGCTAATCCCCAACTGCCACCACTATTAGCGCTATGCACCTGCCACTACTACCACTACTACTAAGCATAGACAGCTGATCCAGTGCATTTAATGCCATCAAACATGCATTTACCCATAGCTATGCATATCAGTGTCACTCAACATCATTTACTATTGCTGTTAGTGCTTTCCAGAGATAAAGAGGGTCCTAAAAATTCTAGTTCTAGTCCTAGAAGACTAGAGGGTGTTATATACTAATTTCTAGGGCAATTGGAGCCAATTGTTTGGGCCAAATTGATTTGGGTCCAAGCAGAACTTTCACAGCCACTGTCCTACTAAACAGACGAGTCACATTATTATGACCACCAGCTAATATCCAGAGTAACCACCTTGTGTAGCACAGACAGCAGCTAGAGGGGCTTGGAGTGACTCAATAAGGTCTTGGTAGGTTGTCACAAGTATCTAGAGCCATGCTGACTGCATTGCATGCATCCCACAGCTGATGGAGGTTGTGTGGGGTAAGAGCCGTAGAGCAAACACAGCGTTCGAGGTGGCCCCACAGATGCTCAGTTTGGTTCAAGTCTGGGGAGTTAAGGGTTGAGGTTAGCACATGGAAGGCTTAGTCATGCTCTTCCAACCAATGTCAGACAGTTTCTAGCTATATTGCATTTCTACAACATATTGCATTTTCTTGCTGGAAAATCCCATCCACCCCATGAAAGACAATCAGCATGTGTACGTGATCAGCAAGGATGGGTTCATACCCAACTCGGTTTGGAGTGTCTACCTCATGGATGAGTGGGTCCAAAGAATGCCACAAAAACATTCCCCTGACAATAACGCTGCCACCACCAGCTTGTGTTCTCCCAGCATTGGTTGCAGGGTGTTTGTTCTCTGATGTTTCTCGCCTGATATACCAAAGTCCATTTGTTCGATTAAACAGAAAATGTGACTCATTGGAAAAGGCAACCCTTTGCAAATTAGTGGAGGTCCAATTCCGATACTCCTGTGAATATTGAAGCTTTTTCTGCTGATGCAACTTCATTAGAGGAAGTGCAGTGACTGTCTGCCTCAGAGTCCCATACACAGTAGGGTTTGCTGAATTTTTGTTTTAGACACACATCTGGTAGCCCTCTGGTTCATGTTGGTAGTGAGCTGCTTCACTGTAATTTTTTAGTCCACCCTCACACACCTTTGTAGCTGCTGTTCACCTCTCACATCAATGGCACCTGGTGCTTTTCAGTTTCCATGCAGGACTTTTTCTATGTCTGAAATAACAGATGTCTGATGGAAATGGCTCAAACATATGCCAAATGTGCATAACTGATGCTCAAGATCTTTTTTTTTTTTTACAGGATCTGTTTGTGAACTCAGCTTAACTGCGTTTCTTAATAAACCCCTGTGAGTGTGATCTGGTTTAATTGCAGGGACGAAACTGTATGATCACAAAATTTTCAATTGGGCAGACATGTTTGCTCTTCTTGACAACTAGATCACAAATTAGGTAAATGAACAATAGGATCCTAATGTAATTTACTCCATCTGGTTCATTAAAAAAAAGACTGTCAGGTGTAATTTAGACAAATCAGTGCATTAAGCCATGCTGTAGAGTCTCCACACATCCTACAGGCCATCATTCTCAGATGAATTCTATCATGAGGAGGTGGGATGATTCTCAGAGCATACCAAGGGCCGTAAGCCATATTCAGGGTTGTTTATATCATGCAGTGTAGTATGCAGTAATAATACAGAGACTCTAAACACCACAGTACCAATTATAGACAGAATAAAATACTAGCAAGCATGAGCTTATTAAGTAAAAATGCATGCCTGCTTTATGTCTGCTGCCTAATATCTGAGCTGTCTAAGGAGGATTTTCCTTGTAGGGAATTGCAGGATTCCTGCCACAGATATTCAAATATCATTTGTAGCAGGGAGGAGGTTTCACAGTTGAAATGTATAAGTCCTCAGCATCAGCCGGCTCTAATGCCTTATGTAGAATCTATACAATTCCAGCTTTTCCGTTAATGGTGTACTTCCAGCAACACTGTTTAATAAACCTGTCATGAGGGGAAGGAAAATGTTCTTTTTCACCACAACTGAGACATATTCATTAGAGCAGCATAGTAAAGGCAAGTAATATTACTTATGTGAATACTTCTCAAACAGAGATGCATTCATTGGTTCTAAACTAATCGTGTTTGACCCAAAGTTTTTCTAAAATTATGAGATGGATCAGAATTTTTAGTTAACTGATCCCTGGGTGTCATGTCACCACTGTAGCCAGTCATTGGCTGCAATAGTCATGCGATTCCATCAAAACACATGCTGATGCCAGGAGACTTGGGAACTGCAGAGATGCAGCCAGAACCTAGTAGTGGGGTATCAGGAAAGCATGATTACCACCATTGGTTTAACAATGCTGGGGGGCCCTAGAGGTGAACAACCCCTTTAATAAAAAATAAAAAAATAAATAAAAATATGAGTCCATTGAGATCTTAGTCACACTAGAATTTTCAGGCTAATTGGATCACTTTCGATTTACAGTAGGTGGAATTGATTTGCTCCTGGGTCAAATTTGTTGACCATTCTGGACAAATTGTGTCTGTATCAAATTTTGAGCGATTCGCTCATCTCATTCCTTTTATATTCACCATCATTCTAAACATACATAACATTTGCAATTAGTAGGTTACATACAATATGAATGGATAGGCACAAGATATATAAGGTAAACACTCACAGTTCACAAGTTAATTTCTGCTTTATCAAATAACATGTTCATGCATGCCAGCTAAACTCATTATGCTGCCTAATACGTGGATTATCATCACACAGAACACACCAAGTCTTGTCAAAGATAATCAGCATAATCACACTCAGTAAACCAAACGAGCCTGTAGAGGGCTCTCTGAACCCATTCATCCTCAGAGATTGTATTCCTTATTCATTAACCTAGTTTCTCAGGGCGCAGCTGGAGGTTGTATAAGGTCATAGCATTCTCTTTAAAAAAAACAAAAACAATATTAATTTCCTTACAATTGTTAGAATTGGTAATGCTTCTCCTAGTTTACTCATGTGGAAAAATAGAATGAGGCAAAAAAAATGATATTAGTTTGCATTAGAGTATTACGAGATCGTGTAAAAATATGATATATAAAAATATTTGAGTATTTGCATGATTTGCGGCCATGTATACAATTAGCAAATTAACAATACAAATAATACATTATAATTATTTGCATTTTTCGGAATAATTTTGCAGGCTAATATTATGTAACATGGCACACAAATTACAATAGTAAAAATGATCAACGTATGTCTCTAATAAAGCGCGATAGGTAAAAATAAACCTGTTTCCTGTTTATTCTAATGAATGCCCTCATCTATACATATTTTATAGCAGCCAGCCCATTTGACATAACCCAATGGATGGTTTCCATGGTTTCCGCTATTCCAATTATAAGCAAGATCAGACGTTACAGAGGGGGGAAGGGAATTCAGTGTGTATAAGGGGAAAAAACTACAATGTATATGTGCTGGTGTCGTCAGTCACAGCTGTGCTTTTCTTCACTTATAAAATAGAAAGAGAGTAGCATATAGAGTATGGCTAGCAGATAGATAGATAGATAGATAGATAGATATAAATGTATATAAAGATGTCAGTACAGTAAATACAAAATATGATATCATTATAGATTTATAGCTAATGCTATTGAAGTGTGAACACAGAACAGTTTAATAGGTGAACTTTCTTTACAAAGCAGGGAAAGGGATTATTAGTGTGGCCTACAATAGAGGATTTATTTGGAATAAGCCTAATGAGTATGTTAAGCTCATTCCAGTTGATGAGACCTACTTTACTTGCCATAGCTGGGATGGTCAGTATGGAACACTAAAGGAAAAATACTTTATATTTTGTAAAGACATAATAGATTCCACAGTGACTTATGGATTCTGTATTTCTGGAAGTTATAATATACTTAATATCAGTGTCGGACTGGGCTGTCAAAGGCCCACCAGTAAAATTTATTTTGGGGGCCCGCCATACCGATACCTGACCACACAGCAGCAAGATGCTACAAGATGACTGATTATGAGGTCCCTGTGGCTACTTTGAGAAGGCAGGTCTCTGGGAAAGGAGGATCCTGGCTGTCCTGCCTTTACCTATAAGCCATCTCAGCCACATGAACGTGTCTATAATAATAAACTGGGTAGTTTCTTAAATATTCTATCCAGTTTATTATGTGAACATAGGCTGGTTGAGGTGATGCACACTACCTATCTATATGTAGTGCAGTAAATCTACTGTGTTATGTGCCGCTTGTGCAGGGGGTTGAAGACAAGGGGCCCACCTTGCTTAAGGGTCCACGGGGGGATTCACCTGTACCCCTGTGGGCCAGTCCGAGCCTGCTAACTATGGGATCACAATATTCTTAATTACAAAGCACATGACACCAGGCCAGATTTACTAGCCCTGTCTAATAGACAATGTAAACTTAGACTAGACAGACCAAGTATTCCGCTGCTGAAACCATGACAATGTTCACTTTGAATGTTGCAGAACTGCTCACGGTTCAAGCCCATTGAATGGAGCTAAACTGCAAGCAGACAACTGCCGTGGCTGCCAGCAGTATCCATCTGGACAGGTATTTCTTGACATAGTCAAGGCTTTAAACCACAAGGCCCACACAGAGCCATGAGCTCAACCCTATCAAAAACATCTTAGGGATAAACTAGAAGGGAGATTGCGAGCCAAGCCTTCTGGTCCATCATCAGTGTCTGACCTCACAAATGCTCTTCTAGACGAATGGGCAAAAATTCACACAGACATGATCCAAAGTTTTGTAGAAAGTCTTTGTGCACTGCGGCTTAGTCATGCTGGAACAGAAAAGGACCTTCCCCAAACTGTTGTCACAAAGTTGGAGGCAAGGAATTGTACAAAATGGCTTGGTATGCTGAAGCATTAAGATTTCCCTTCACTGGAACCAAGGGGCCTAGGTCAAACGCTGAAAAACAGCCTAATAGCATTATCCCCTCCACCACAAAACATTAGAGTTGGTGCAATGCAGTCAGGCAAGTAATGGTCTTCTGGCATTCAGGCATTCACCAAACTCAGACTTATCCATTAGAATGTCAGAGAAGGGCAATTTGTCACTCCACAGAACATGTTTCCACTGACCCAGAGTCCACGCCACCAATCCATCTGACACATGGCATTGTGCTTGGTGATGTAAGACTTGCATGCAGCTGCTTGGGCATGGAAACCCATGCAATGAAGCTCACAGGATACAGTTTTTCACCATTTAATACCTATACAAGGATCTGGACTCCACTGCAGGGGAACCACAAAGCTGCTACCTCTTGGAGTAGTCTGTACTTAGTCGCAGCTAACCTACAGGGATAGATAGCCACTGATGCAGAGCACGAGGGATAAGGCAAACCATAGTCAGTAAACAGGCCAAGGTCAGGGCAGACAGTGTACATGCAGTCTCGTAAACAGTCCAAAGGTCAGGGTGGGCAACACTGTGTCTATACAAGGAACAAGCAGAAGTTACGCAGCAACAGACCAAATCCAGTTAACAGGCAGTAGTTTGTACAGAGCGAACAGAAGAATGATGCACGTTTGCAGGAAACTAGCAACTAGAACCTATTGGAAAAGCCGCCATAGGCAGAAGGTATGTGCGTACTGGCCCTTTACGAGGTCAAGGGGGATATGTTCACCCTAGGGAGAGGAGAGATTGAAGACAATACGTACAGTCTGCATAGGACTAGCAGGGACCCAGGAAGAGGCTTTGGCAGCTGTGCCCACTGGAAAGACACAGGAACATGTGGTCAGACACGAACCTCCAGAGGTGCAGAAACATGGTGAGTGACCCGTTACAAGCAGAGGGACTCCAGTGGGCATAGATCACCAACATAACACAGTGGCCCCAAGTGTACCATTATATTACTTATGAGGTTCATCATTGAAAACAGCCATAACTGGTTGTAGAGTGAGAGAGAAAAGAATAAAAGCTTTCCATTTTCTCTTCAAAAACTTGAAACCATCTTATTAAGTTAATACATTTCTTCATTCATAATTTAATCTATAAGGCTTTGCTTATTACTGTAACATTTATTATACCTTGCCTATTTCGATTTAATATACCATATATGTGACATCTTTATTCCTGACAACAGTCGCCCTCCTATGTATGTATTTAAAATGTGGAGCAAATCATATTTTTACACCACAAGTGTAAGAAGAGGTGACTGTGTAAGAAGAGGTGAAGAAGTGGTGACTGTGGTTGGCCAGCAGATTTTGTGACTAGGTAAAGTAAGGACATTTATTTGTGGGGATCTTTTTGCCATCTTAATCGGACACATTACTTTGCATATTTCTAGAACTGTATGTTTAGTGCTCCCATTACCGAATAGTACCGCAAATATTACTTTTGTTGAATTTATCATTTTCTCTTTCATTTATGATACCTCCTTTCCCTTTCAATCACATCTTACATAATCATAGCCTCAATGATATGCTATAGAAACATAGTGCACAGTGCTCACATTTCTAGTAGTAGCAGCACCAACTATCCAGCCAGAAGTAGTAGTAGTAGCAGTAGTAGTAGTAGCAGCAGTAGTGATAGTAGTAGTAGCACCAACTATCCAGTCAGAAGTACTGTAGTAGTAGTAGCAGCAGTGGTAGTAGTAGTAGTGGCACCACCACCAACTATCCAGTCAGAAGTAGTAGTAGCAGCAGCAGTAGTAGCAGCAGTAGTGGTAGTAGTAGCAGCACCAACTATCCAGCCAGAAGTAGTAGTAGCAGCAGCAGCAGTAGTAGTGGTAGTAGTAGCAGCAGCAGTAGTAGTATCAGCATCAACTATCCAGTCAGAAGTAGTAGTTGTGGTAGTAGTAGTAGCAGCAGCAGTAGTAGTAGTAGCAGCAGTAGTGGTAGTAATAGTACCGGTAGTAGTAGTAGCAGCAGCACCAACTATCCAGTCAGAATAGTAGTAGTAGCAGCTAGTAGTAGTAGTAGTAGTGAGCAGCAAGGTAGTTAGTGGGTAGTAGGTAGTAAGTAGTGTAAGTAGCACCACCAACTATCATTGAGAAGTAGTAGTAGCAGCAGTAGTAGTAGTAGCAGCAGTAGTGGTAGTAGTAGTAGCAGCAGTAGTGGTAGTAGTAGTTAGTGTAGTATAGTAGCAGCCAGTAGTGGTAGTAGTAGTACCGGTATAGTACTAGAGTGCAGCAGTAGTGAGTAGTAGTAGTAGCAGCACAACTATCCAGTCAGAAGTAGTAGTAGTAGTAGCAGCAGTAGTGGTAGTAATAGTACGTAGTAGTAGTAGTAGCAGCAGTATTGGTAGTAGTAGTAGCAGCACCAACTATCCAGTCAGAATACTGTAGTAGAGTAGTAGTAGCAGCAGCAGCAGTGGTGGTAGTAGTAGTAGCAGCACCAACTATCCAGTCAGAAGTAGTAGTAGTAGTAGCAGCAGCAGTAGTAGTAGTAGTAGTAGTAGTAGTAGCAGCAGCAGTAGTGGTAGTAGTAGTACTGGTAGTAGTACTAGTAGTAGCAGCAGTAGTGGTAGTAGTAGTAGCAGCACCAACTATCCAGTCAGAAGTAGTAGTTGTAGTAGCAGCAGCAGTAGTAGTAGTAGTAGCAGCAGTAGTGGTAGTAATAGTACCGGTAGTAGTAGTAGTAGTCGTAGTAGCAGCAGTAGTGGTAGTAGTAGTAGCACCAACTATCCAGTCAGAAATACTGTAGTAGTAGTAGCAGCAGCAGCAGTAGTAGCAGCAGTAGTGGTAGTAGTAGTAGTAGCACCACCAACTATCCAGTCAGAAGTAGTAGTAGCAGCAGGAATAGTAGTAGCAGCAGTAGTGGTAGTAGTAGCAGCACCAACTATCCAGTCAGAAGTAGTAGTAGCAGCAGTAGTAGTAGTAGCAGCAGTAGTAGTAGTAGCAGCAGTAGTGGTAGTAGAAGTAGTAGTAGCAGCACCAACTATCCAACCAGAAGTAGTAGTAGCAGCAGCAGCAGTAGTGGTAGTAGTAGAAGCAGCAGCATCAGTAGTAGTAGTAGTAGTAGCAGCACCAACTATCCAGTCAGAAGTAGTAGTAGTAGTAGTAGTAGTAGCAGCAGCAGTAGTGGTAGCAGCAGTATTTGTAGTAATAGTACTGGTAGTAGTAGTAGTAGTAGTAGTAGTAGTAGTAGTAGCAGCAGTAGTAGCAGCAGTAGTAGTGGTAGTAGTAGCAGCACCAACTATCCAGTCAGAAGTAGTAGTAGTAGTAGTAGCAGCAGCAGCATCAGTAGTAGTAGTAGTAGCAGTAGTGGTAGTAATAGTAGTAGCACCACCAACTATCCAGTCAGAAGTAATAGTAGTAGCAGTAGCAGCACTAGTAGTGGTAATAGTAGTAGTAGGCCATAGTTACCCTTGTTGGCTTCGGAAAGGCGCAACATTATAATTGAGGAGAAAGAGGATGAGATTGTGGATTGCATGGTTCACTCCTCCTCTCAGTCACAGCAGGATGATGTGGAGATGGCTTCAGAGTCCAACACTGTGCCGTGGAGATAGGGGGAAAAGCGTTGTGGACCATGAACTACATTATGATAATAACTGCATGTGGACTGTTTTCATTTTTGTATAAAAGACTCTTAAAGGGGTTTGTCCAAGTTTTTTTTTTTATTTCTGGAAACCTATGTGGGCTTGATAAAATAATAAACAATGTTAACCTTACATTCCCAGCTCCCTCTGATCCAGCACCACCATTCTGTCCTCTTCTCTGGGCCACAGCCCATGACATACTGATTTGGCTGCAGAAAGGTGTTTTAATAACAGCGGCTACTACTATTTTCTTGACTAAAGTTCTTAAAGGACAGGAAAGTAATTTATTCTAAATTATTCTAACTAATAATATACAGAACACTTAAATGTACAATCAATATATTCATTATAACGGGTTATTTGTTAAAACAATCCTTACATTTTGTACTTTCTGCAGCATTTGCCATATTAACCTACAGTATAAATGAATTTCACAGTGCAGAATTATTTAAGTCTGAGCAATACTTACAAACATCGTCTAAGGCTACTTTCACACTACTTTTACAACATGTCATAGTTTTAGTCCGGCCGTCTCTCGGCATGCTTGCCGGCCCGCCCCTATTATAGTGAATGGGGCCGGAGAGTAGTTTTGGCCGCAGACGTGCACTAGCGGCAGCACGGATCTGTCAGGCTGTTCACCCACTGGTACAGCCTGCCGGACACCCGTGCCGCTAGTGTGAAAGTAGCCTAACTTAGGTCCGCTTCACATTTATCTGGCAGTCCGGCTCAGTTCTCCTCCGGTGAGGTGCAGAAAACACCAGAGGGGAACTGAAGCCAGAACTAATCCCACAGTTTTCTATGGGATTTTTCACATTCATCTGGCACACCACTGATGAGTTGTGTCTAGCTCCCAGATTGAAGTAGCTGGCCAAACCCAACTGAAATATGTGAAGGGGGCCTCCACGATGCAAAGAGTAGTTACTCCTATATAGCATGAATAATCAAAACTTAATAAAATGAACTGAACTGAAAGAATGAAAAGACTCAATATTCAGCTGTAGTTGTCACCAATTCCATCGAGATGCTCGGCAGTAGCTTTATTAGTAGCTTTTAGGCACTGAAGGCAAGTACAAAATGATGAAAGTTTACTCAATAGCGTCTTTGTAGGGAAAGGAAAATAAATGATCAAGGAAGGCTTCATTATCAAGAACATGTTTTTTTTCCCCTCAGAGCCCACTGTGATTTCTGAGACAAAATGTCTCCATGTAAGTTTACAAATCAATATACTAGTCACAGTTAAGACTTAAACTCACTCAGGGAAAAAATGGCTTAGATAACTGGGAATTATTCCTCCAAATTATGTCAGCATTACCTAAGAGTTAATGTGTCTGTAGTGTTTTGTTGCCGGCTAAATAGCTTTTTTGTGCTGCTTGAGTTTAAGCCCTGTTGGACCTCAGTCAATTCCTGACACTGTTTTCTTATTCATGTGTAAGTAAGGAAACTCACAGCTGATTGTAAGAGCTCTCTGTTACCATCACAATAGAGTCCTTTTCTTTGGGAGAAAAGCTGAATTTCCGCTATGAGATCATCGGATTCAAGTAAAACAGTTTTTTAGAAGTATAACAGACATTGGAGTTGAGAATTTTTGGCACAAATAAACGCTGTCAGTCACAGCAAGGCACAGGGAGAACTTCTGCTCAACAGCTGCTGGAGAACTGCCTCAGTTAACTAGGAGGCATCTACTCTCAACCGGGATCATAAAGCGTCAAGATTTCAGAATGTATATGCTGATTATTTGACACAAATAGCACCTATAATCCATGAACATAAGGCGTTTATTAAGGCATGGTTACTTACCTGTGGCTCTTGGCCACACCACTAATGCCATGGGTAAAATTGGCTTTGGTCTACTATAAGGGTAATATTTTAAAGAAAGTTATTTTGGATCTTTACTGTAGCAGCTTTTACATATGTTTGGTGGCCGCATAGTATATGATTTTAAATGTGCAGCCCCAACTGGAGATTCAATCATGACTGGAAATAGATAGGAAAGAAATAGCTGGTAGTGGGGCAATAAGGTGTCAGGACACTAGGGTGCAAAATTATAAGACAAGTAAAAAAAATTGCTGGACCACAACAAAGTTCAGAGGGCATGGCCATACTCAGAGGTCTGCTATGGTATTTTGGCAGTGGAAAATCTACAGCTAATCTGACAGAATTCCACGGCAGTAAAATCCACACCAAATGCTGCAGGTTTACCACAGATATCACCCATTGCAGCAGAAATCTGCAATATACTGTAAATTGACTTGCTACGGACTGTTGCATGTGTGCTTGGCTGCTGAAAGCATCTGTGTTGGTCCCATGATCATATGTGCAGGCATTGCTGAGTAAAATGATGTTTTAATACATGCAAATGGACCTGTATGAGCAACGGGGGTGTTGCTGTTACACCTAGAGACTCTGCTCTCTCTGCAACTGCCTTTCCCTCTCCAATTTGATTGACGGGGCCAGGCAGTGAAAATGTCATCATGCCTGTCCCTGTCAATCAAAGTGGAGAGGGTGCAGCAGTTGTAGAGAGAGAAGTTCCTCTAGGAGTAATGACAATGTCCTTGTTGCTCCTAGAGGCTCATTTGCATATAATAAAACATAATTTTTCTCAGCAATGCGGGTACATATGAACATGGGACCAACACAGATGTCTTCAGTTCTCAAGCGCACATGTAACAGGTCAGCCAGTTTCATAGGTACAAACCTGCTGACAGATGCCCTTTAAAGCCTAAAGACCACAGATGGATCATAGATCATTTATAACAATTATCTACTAACATTCAATACAAACATATTCCTGTGCACCATACGGGTACCAAAATTAGCCCCCCCCCTTTATTTTCAATTAAATTAACTCCTTAATCCAATTCATTTGGATTATCAGCTGGTAGAATGTTTTAGTGCTGCTCACTACGGTCTGGAACTATATTTTACACTGGATATATGTCATCTGCTTTTGTACCTCAGAAAATGAAGGCACTATACTGACTGCTATAAAATTGTGCAGGACAAAAACAACGTGTGCCTTAGCTTATATTATGACTTGATTGTCAATTGTTCCAAAAACAGAGTTAGACAGGAAGCAAAACATGGAAATGAATGTTTTGCTCTGTTCATGCTCCTCCATGGCCAACTATATTTTGGTGAAATCACGATACATGACCTTAATAAGAAATTTTAAGTTTTATTTCATGCCTGCTATTGTGTACAGACATAGTTGGTTATGGGTAGGAGATATTTAAATATGCATAATAATGAAAAAGTAATATTTCCTGACATTTAAGGTGTAGTCCAAGATAATTAAAAATCTTGGACAAGTCCAAACATGGCTTAAAAAAAAACAAACGTTATACCACCGCTTTCTTCAACACCAATCTCTATGGCACTAGCCCAGTTCTCCCGTCTCTGTTTTCTAATAAACAGCATCGGTGACATGCTGGAATACATCATATGACTGCTGCAGCCAATCACTGTCCTCAGCAGTAACTACTCACCTCACTGAAAACACACTGAGGAGGGTGATTGGCTGCAGTGGTCATGTTATGTATTCCAGCATGTTGTCACTGCTGTTTGTTAACAAATAGTGGCAGAAGAACTGAACCAGCCTCGAGGGTGAGTGGTGCAAGAGAAAGCAGTTTGTAGTTTTAATTATCTCAGACAATGCCTATAAGTTTATATAAATGAAAAGGCATGTTCCTATTAGAGCCTAAACAGTACTAGAAGCTAATAAGAAGGTACAGAAGGAAAAATAAAAATTTACCGTAGCAGGGTACAGAATTGCACCACTATTTCAAATGCAATAAGATGAGGGCAGGCAAGGGTAGGCGTCCTCCTAGGGCACCACTTACAGTAAAGATTGGGAGTATAGTTTTTGATTAAAAAACAAAACAAAACAGTGCTTATAACATTTTTGTTGTGTCTTTGGTAAACATTCTGCCAAAAACCATGATAAAGCTGTGATATACAATGACCCCTACAACACGAAACTGTGCAGGACCTTTTACTGTTAAAGGACCTGTGGTCACATGACAGGTCCTTCAATCTTTGAAGATCATGAGGCCATTAAATGTAGCTGCAAAGCTTCCAAGAAGAGGAGACTGTGGGCTGTTCTGTCTTGTGTTTGTATTTAGGGTTTCTGGGGGCTGTATTTAGTTACTGGGTCTGGGATGCTGGGGTTTATATTTATTTAGAGGGTCATTATTTAGTGGGTTTGTGGTATGTAGTAGCTTAAAAGGTCTGTATTTAGGGTTCTGGTCTGGGGTCTGGTCTGATGTATATAATTATTTTGGAGTCGGGGGCTGTAATTTTGAGAGTACTCCAGGGTCATTATGGAATCCTTCTTTATTTTGGGGATTGTACATATTTTGGGATCAGTTAATTCTGGTGTTTGGTCTAAGGTCTTATTACATTCAAAATGTGATGAAGAATGTATGAATATGCATCATTTATGACCGGATTACAGTAGTCAGCTTTTGAACAGATGTTCAAGTTGCTATGTAAATGGTGGGCATATGGTAAAAATATTTGGGTGATGCTTATCACACCTCTTCTTAGAATCTCAGAAATGTATGTCACCTCTCAAAACTGGCTGTCCATATGGCAGGATTCATGCACTCTCAGGTCCTGCCAGCCTATTTGTAGACCAGCCAATGGGACACAGACAGTGCTGGAGCCTGAGGAGGTGAGTAAATCACCAGACAACAGGTACTAGACTCATAAATGTTCGCATTAACTAATATACTTCCATAGATCAGCGTTGTTCCAATTAACCTCTTCTCTATCAATGGACCAATTACCAATCATTTTGAATTGCTTTTATTGCTTAGGGGCAGAAATGTAATAATAATAATAATAATTATTATTATTATTATTTCTCATGCACCAAAAATTCTTTGACCCAGCTCTAGGCATAGGCATTGAAGTATCAGTGTAAGATGGTATAAAAAATGGCTTGCGTTACAATCCTGTGTGCCAGGAAGGGTGTTCTTTATTCTGCTTTATGCTTCCAATACTATATATGTGCATATTTTGCACATTTGGTCATGGAGCTGTTTTTGTTACAGAAGGTTTTTTTAATATAAAACATTTCAATGTGTTGCCCTGCAATGAGTAGTAGTAAGCTATGTAGTAATAGTAGACATGTAGTTTTATTTTTAACTTCATTGAAAGTAGTCCTCCTTCTCTGAAGGCCTAATAAACATAGGTAATTAAAGGGCATTTCTCAATTAGGCATTATCTGTATTTCAGAATTGTTACCATAGCAGGGAACAATCTATTCTGCATTAGCTTCTGTACCATATATTACTAGTGATGGATGTGGTTTCACTGTGTTCTCTTCAAATGTCAGATGTTCAGCCAAGCACAGGGTGAATACACACTGAGGCACAACAGCAACAACAGGCCAGAGACGGAGTTCATATCATTCCCTACAAACATTTAAAAGAGAACTTTATATGGAAAAACATAGGTGGTTACGGTTTTGCTTAATAGCAAATATAAGATAAATGATGAAGGGTGTACACACAAAATGTCAGAGGAAAACGATGTGAGTTCAAATGATAAAAGGACAGAAAGATCTATTTTCTTATTGGTATCAGTATCATTAACAAACTTTATCTTATCTTATATGCAGGCAGGGCCGCTTCTGCCATGAGGCGAGATGAGGATCTCGCCTCAGGCGGCAGTTTTATGTAAGTCTGAGTGGCGGCATCCACACAGCAGTTAAACACTGCTGGTGGATGCGCTCCCTATCAGCTTCTTGTGCCCCCCTCAGACCAGCTTCTTGTGCCCCCCTCAGACCTCAGATAAGCCCACCCAGCCACATAAAAAAAACATACCTGTCCTGCGCTGCCGCTGCCCTCAGGTTCCGCGCTCCACTGTCTTCCCTTCCGGCGCGCACTATGACCTGACGCAGCGTCAGGTCATAGTGTGCGCCGGAAGGGAAGACAGTGGAGCGTGGGAGCTGAGGGCAGCGGCAGCGCAGGGCAGGTGAGTATGTTTTTTTTTTAAGTTGCTGGTGGGCTGATCTGAGGTCTGAGGGGGGCACAAGACGCTGATCTGAGGTCTGATGGGGGCACAAGACGTTATTCTGAGGTCTGATGGGGGCACAAGACGCTGATCTGAGGTCTGATGGGGGCACAAGGAAGGCACCAAGACGCTGACCTGAGGTCTGATGGGGGCACAAGACGTTGATCTGAGGTCTGATGGGGCACAAGACGCTGATCTAAGGTCTGATGGGACACAAGACGTGATCTGAGTCTGATGGGGGCACATTGTGGTTGATCTGAGGTCTGATGGGGGCACGAGATGCTGATCTGAGGTCTGATGGGGCACAAGACGCTGGTCTGAGGTCTGATTGGGGCACAATGTGTTGATCTGAGGTCTGATGGGGGCACAGACGCTGATCTGAGGTCTGATGGGGCACAAGACGCTGATCTGAGGTCTGATGGGGGGCACAAGACGCTGATCTGAGGTCTGATGGGGGCAACAAGACGATGATCTGAGGTCTCATGGGGGCACAGGACACTGATCTGAGTCTGATGGGGCCACAAACGCTGATCTAAGGTCTGATGGGGGCACAAGACGCTGATCTGAGGTCTGATGGGGGCACAAGACGCTGATCTGAGGTCTGATGGGGTCAAGAGACGCTGATCTGAGGTCTGATGGGGGCACAAGACGCTGATCTGAGGTCTGAGGATGAGGGCACAAGACGCTGATCTGAGGTCTGATGGGGGCACAAGATGCAGATCTGAGGTCTGATGGGGCACAAGAACGCTGATCTGAGGTCTGATGGGGGCACAAGATGCTGATCTGAGGTCTGATGGGGGCAACAAGACGCTGATCTGAGGTCTGAGGTCATGGGGGCACAAGACGCTGATCTGAGGTCTGATGGGGGAATGCTGATCTGAGGTCTGATGGGGGCACAAGACGCTGATCTGAGGTCTGAATGGGGCACAAGACGCTGATCTGAGGTCTGATGGGGGGCAGGATCAAGACGCTGATCTGAGGTCTGATGGGGGCACAGGTCTGATCTGACGATGACGCTGATCTGAGGTCTGATGGGGCGACAGGACGCTGATCTGAGGTCTGATGGGGGCACAACGCTGATCTGAGGTCTGATCTGAGGTCTGATGGGCACAAGACGCTGCTGATCTGAGGTCTGAGAGGGGGGCACAAGACGCTGATCTGAGGTCTGATGGGGGACAAAAGCTGATCTGAGGTCTGATGACGCTGATCTGAGGTCTGATGGGGGCACAAAGACGCTGATCTGAGGTCTGAGGGCACAAGACGCTGATCTGAGGTCCTGATGGGGGCACAAGGCGCTGATCTGAGGTTGATGGGGGCACAAGACGCTGATCTGAGGTCTGATGGGGGCACAAGACGCGATCTAAGGTCTGTTGGGACATTAGGCTGGCATCAGTCATGCCTGTCTGGAGGTCGCCCTGATGGGATGGCACAAGACGACTAATCTCTTGAAGAAGGCTCTGGATGGGTTGTCGCCATGAGGACCAGCAGTCGCTACTGACGTGTTGCCGCCTTGTGGATTTGCTGAAGGTTCTGATCCGAGGCTGCCACGCAGCTTTGGCCGATCTTGGCTGCGAGGTCTGATGGTGGCGAAAATGCTGAATCTGAGGTCGCTCTAAGAATCTGCAGGGGGCAGACAAGACCACTGCTGCGGATTCTGGGTTTTGCGAAGAGGATCTGCAGAGGAGCGGTGCACAGAAAATCAAGCGTCTTGTGCCCTGTCTCATCAGACCATCAGATCAGCATTTTTCCTGTCTGGCCCGGCGACCGTGCCACAGCCCACAACAACGCTGTTCAGCTAGTAGTCTATGGGGGCACAACGTGGTATCCCTGAGGTTCTGATGGAGGCCTGCAGTCAAGAGCCTTGTGCTCTCGATTCTGAGGTCTGATGGGCAGCACTCACATAGCACAGCTAATACCTAAGGTCTCGATGGGGGCACAAGCGCTCGCTGATAATGCCATGTCGTCTTGTAGGGTCCTCGCATCGCGTCACGAGACGTCTCGGGCTAAGTAAAACGCGTCTGAGTTCTGCATGGGGCACAAGGCTGCTCATCTAGGTCTGATGGGTGGGCATCAACCCGCCTGATCCTGAACAGGTCTGCTTGGGGTCCCGACCATATTACGCTGTGATCCATAGAGGTCCGATGCGGGCACATCAAGAGCGCTGATCGTCGAGTCCTTATGAGGGCAAAACGCGGGATTGAGGTCTGATGGGGGCAGAAAATGCTGATCTGAGGTCGTGATGGGGGAGCGACGAAGCAGACGCTGAATCGGAGGGCTGGGAAGGGGGCACAAGAACGCTGATTCTGATGCGTTGGGGCGCTACAATCCGTTGCCATGATTCTGCAGGTATGAATCCCGTGAGGCCAAGATCGCTATCTGGATCGCATGGCACAAGAACGCTAGGAATTCGCTAGAGGTCATGAAGGGCACACAGGCGCTGATCTGACGGTTCTGATGGGGCGACGAGACGCTTTGATCTAGGCAAGGTCGGTGACCTGGGGGGCTACAGAACGCTGATCCTGATGTTCTGATGAGGTGCGACAACTGTACCGCCGCAATTCCTGAAGGTCTGATGAGGGCATCACAAGCAGCGCGAATCTGTAGGTCTCGAGTGCGGCGCGTGGCAGCAAGTACCGCCGTGACCTCTATGGGTCAGCTGTGATGGTTGGCACAAGAACGCTGATGCTGAAGGTCAGCGATCGGGGGACAAAGTTCGAGCATCATGTTTCGATATGCAGCGTCATGATGCCAGTGCGCAGACCTCAAGATTACAAGCAGTGCCAATGTGTGCCCCACAATTGCTGAGTTAGACATCAGAATCAACAGCATTGCTGCCTCGCACGGTCCTGTAGAGTGTGGCAGAGGTCTGACAAAGAACTGCCATGACAGGTCATTCAGGCGGTTGTGTAGCGCTTCTGCATGGGGCCACCTTCTAAGAGCCAGCTACCACTTCCTATAGTGGTCTGAATTAAGGGTTGACACAAGACCTGATTATCTGAGGTCCGGGATGGGGGAGCCACATTGTCTGCCATCGAGGTCTGATGGCGGCACGAATGAGCTGTCTGAGGTTGATGGGGCACAAGACGCTGTCTGAAGGTCTTATGGGGCATACAATGGTATGAATGAGGTCAGCGGGTCAGGCAACAGAGACGCTCATGATCAATCTTGTAGTGGTTCCTCGCATGGGGGCACATACAAGACCTCAATCGTAAGAGTCCCTGGCTGATCCCTGGGTCTATGGCGGCACAATGACGCCCATATCCAGCTGAGGTCTGAGGGGGCACAAGACGCATCATCTGAGTCTCACTTGGGGACGGCAACAGGAAAAGCTGTATCTGAGTCTTGCATCAAGGTGCTACAAAACGCTGATCTAGGTCTGGATGGGGCACACAGACGCTTGAAACTGAGGTCTGAAGGCGGTGGCAAAAGAACGCTGATCTGAGGGTCGTGATGGCGGGTTCAAGCGACCTGCTGATCTGTAGTGGTCGAGGGGGCACAGATGCTGATCGAGGTCCTGATGAGGACAAGACGGCTGATCTGAGGTTGATGGGGGCACCAAGATTGCGATCTGAAAGTCCTTGATGGGGGCACCACAACGTAGATGAGGTCTATTTGGGGCAACAAGACCTGATCTGAGGTCTATGGGCAAAACCCTGATCTGAGTCTGAACGGGCGCACAAGACGCTGATCTAGTCTGATGGGGGGCAAAGTTGATTCTGGAGGTCTGATGGGGCGAGCAAGACCTGATGCTGGGTTGAGGGGACAAGACCTGACTCTGAAGGTCTGATGGGGGCACGAAAAGACGCCGATCTGAGGTCTGATGGGGGCAAGACGATGATCTGAGTATGATGGGGGCACGGACACTGATCGAGGTCGATGGGGCACAAATGCGTGACTGAGGTCTGATGGGGGCACAAGTGGCTGATCTGAGGTCTGAAGGGGCACAAGACGCTGAATCTGAGGTCTGATGGGGGCACAATGTTTGATCTAGGTCTGAATGGGGACAAGCCTGTCTGAGGTCTGATGGGGAAAGAGCTGATTAAGGCTGATGGGGCACAAGGCCTGATCTGAGGTCTGATGGGGCACAGCGCTTGCTGGTGATGGGGGCACAAGACGCTGATTCTAAGGTCTGTTTTGGGGGCACAAGGTGCCGGTGATGCCTCCCACATTTAACCCAATAACAGCCTGCTTGTGAGGTCTGAATTCCCGGGCGCACCAGCAAAGCACCGCCGCGCCGACTGAATTTGCCGCCGCCATCCGGTCTGAGTCTGATGGGGGCACAAGACGCTGATCTCTGAGGGTCTGATGAGGCACATAGACGCTGGATCTGAGGTCTGTATGGGAGCTCAAAACAATAAGCGCGTCGTATTCGTGCCTCGCTGAGTGTCCCTGAGGGTCACAGACAACGCTTAGATCTGCAGTGAAGGGGCACTCAGATAATCAAGACTCATCGAAACCATCTTGAGGTCTGATGGGGCAAATGGTTGGATCTGATGCGTCTTGGTATGATGGGCGAGATTGTGCCTGCGTCATCAAGACGCGTCTGGGTGGCAGGAGGTGTTGTATGTGCAGGGGTCTTCTGTCCGCAGCCGGATTATTCAGGACCGCGGTGTCTGAAAGATCGAGATAGTGGGGGGAGTATGTTTGTGAGGCCGCCCACAAGGAGACCTGAGGGGGTGCGAGAGGTCAGGTCTGATGCTTAGTGCACAGATCTAGGGGCACATTGACGCTGACTGAGTCTGATGGGGGCACCAATCAAGCGCTGGGACTCTGAGCAGGTGCTCCATGGGGGCACATAGGCCTGATCTGAGGTCATCGGTATCAGGGGGGCGGTGCTATTCGTAGCGACGCTGATCTGAGCGTCAGGCGGCACAAAGGCCCATGCAGATCATCCTCTACTCGTGAAGGTCTGATGGGTGGCACATGTAGACATGGCTGGATCCTAGATAGGGAAGTCACAAGTCCCGCCAGTGGAGGGCACATGGAGGTCGAACCACTGATTCTGAGGTGTCTGAATCGGGGGACGCACTAAGGGACAGACCCAGCGTGATCGATGTACTGAATCGGAGATTGGTCCAAGCATCAAGAGAACGGGCTGGTGATATCTTGAGCGGGGTATTCCGTAGATTGTGCCACAGCGGCACAAAGGGACGCGAGATATTGCGGTGTATCGTGATTCGGATGAGATAGGACTGTCCGGCGGCGGAACGGACATTGTCTCTCATCAATTAAAGGTCAAGATTTCTGATGGTCTGACCGCTTGGGGGCAAGAAAATATGCCTAAGACGATCTCGGTTCCTGATGGGGGCACCAAAGACGAGCTCGTCTTAGTGCTCCCAGTCGGGATCGGTGCATCTTGAGCATCAGCGGGGGGTGGCCCCCTATAGAAACAAAAAAAAACCACACCGAAAAAAACTCAGAACCTGCCCTGATCTGAGGTCTGATGGGGCACCAAGATGTGATTGATCTGAGGTCTGATGGCAAGCACGAAAGATCCTGCTGTGCACTCGAGGCTCTCGACCTTGATGCGGGCACAAGAGAACGCTGATCTAAGGCTCATGGGGGCACAAGGCGAGCTGATGCTGAGGTCTGATTGGGGGCTACAGAAGAACCTTGATTACTGATGAGTCTGATTAGGGGGCACAAGACGCGTGATCTGGAGGTATCTCATGAGGTCACAGACGCAGTGAGATCTCAAGGTCTGATGTTGGCGACAACGACGTCTGATCTCTGTACGCGGCTCAGATGGTCAGGGCGCACAAGACGCTGATTGAGGTGATGGTGGGGCTACACAAGACCTGAATCTGAGCGTGCTGATGGGCGGTCACGAATGCGACAATGTTCTCGATCTGGCCAGGTTCTGATTGGGCGAGAGCCTATCAGAAATGTCATGTGTATCGTGATCGTCTGATGGGTGGGCAAAACAGCCACGCTGAGTCTGAGGTCTGATGGGGAGTGCAAGCGGAAGGGCGAGGCCTACACCTTCTCATGTTTTACGGACTCAGTTCAGCAGAACAGCTGAGAATGCGCCCTGTAGTGCAGGTGGTGCCTCATATCTCTTTGCTGCCTGAGGCAAAACAACCCCCCGCCTCAATGCCCCAATTCTCACCTAATCCTCTCGCACACCTAGACGCTCTTCTTCATCCCTTCGGAACAGTCTTTAGCCCAAAACGATCTCTGTGTGACCACTACACATGACCTCGCACGCCAGTTTGAGCATATCGTAAGCGTGCTCATACTTTTCGCCCTCATACTCTCACATATCTTCTCCAACATCATTCAGATCCATGTACGCTACCTTCTCAGCCCCAATCAGGTATGCAATCCCGCTGATACGGCTCCCATTCTAACTCAACAATCAGACGTTCGAGGAATATGCCACCTGATAATCAAAGAACCGAAATAACTCAAGTGATCTTCGATGCGGACTAAATGAAGGCCCTCACTTCAATAATAGCCGATGCCATACAGATGGCTGCAAATACACTAAGACCACCCCAAGAGTCTAACACTCAATACAAAGTCTGATCGGCTCTAACTCTATGGACCTAACTCGAGATACCAGTTAAAACGATACGTGTTGTTGTCGACAGTATCCAACCTATCTGCCTTGCCATATATAAACAGAAGCCTCTCGCTTATTGTGCACCATCGACCGCGAGAGTCATAAATCGTCCTTGAAGAAAAACTTGCTCAATGCGAGACCCCCCATAGTGGCCAGTACAAAATTATCCTATTTAGTGTCCCCAGTAGATGCCCCCATAATGTTCCCCCCCTCCCCTTCTCCCATAATGGGCCACAAGCATGGCGGCAAATGAAAAAAAAAATTAAAATACCTACCCCCATGTGGCTGTCAGTGATGCAATGCAGGCCTCTACCAGCCTGTGTCCTGCGCTGTATGCTGTCTGGCTCAGGTGGCGTGATGATGATGATGTCCTCGTGCCGCCTGTGCTTGCCTCTGATAGGCTACAGGCACTAGAGGGAAGGGAGATGTTGCTCCCTTGTTCCGCCACAGCATTCAACTATTTCGCCGCCCTGAGGCCTTTGATACAGTTTAATATATAGAGATGAGCACTTCCACAATGGATGTGGTCATTTCCCTGGGCCCTGTCACCGCCCTCACCTGATATGAGTGGTGGTTACAACACAGAAATACACTGATACTGAGCGAGGGCCATTTACACTAGCAGATTTTTGTTCCTCAGTAATGATATACCAAGTCACTTGTTTTTCGTTCATCTCCATTTACATAGAGCAATCATCAACACTGTATGTGACCAAATAATCATTAATGCTTAATCTCTCCATAGGGGGCTCATTTAATAAATCCATCCTGTGCCCAGGGTAATACCCCATACATTGCTCAATTAATGCTGCCATTTGGTGTTGAGTGAATACCCACTCACAGGCTTAGGTTAACACCTCCATATAGTAATAAATTAATACCCCATACAGTGGTCCATTAGCAATCCATATAGTGCTCAATTATTATCTCTGTACATTGCTACACGTATGCTGATGTGCATAAATATACAAATGCGATCAGTATACAGCACACATATGCAATATATAATGTGCACAGCCACTCAAAAGAGACATAAACACATACATAACACACATTAATACACCCTCATACAGTACATGACATGTACACAGCACATAGACATACATGATTCATAAATATAAAGTACATATGTACATGGTAAGAAGTCAGGTAATCTGTTCTCTAGCTAGATAGGAAGGCAAAGTAGGTGAGAGGCTGTTAGAAGAAATAAGTTGTAAGTATAAGTGGCTTAGGCTGTGTTCACACTTCAGTTATTTGATCAGTTATTGTGAGCCAAAAACAGGTCTGGGTCAAAAACAGGTGCAACAGGGACAGGTGCAATTTTTCTGAATATGTTATCTCTCAGTAGGCTTCACTACTGGTTTTGACTCATAATAACTGATGGAAATAACTGACCAAATAACTGAAGTGTATACCCGGCCTTACTTCTAATTCAGCCAGCTAGAATTGAGCAGCAGAGGAAAGCTAAAAGTAAGAGCAGACGCTTACAGCTGGCCAAGGGTACCTTATAACACAGTATTTTGGCCCCAAGATGATTCAGCCAACAACCTCTTTGGTGATCCAGTTGTGATATTATTAACCAAAATGGGAGATCCAAGTTGAGCCAGCCAAATCTACCAGGAATGCAGGGCTCGAAATATGACTGAACTTTACTACTAGAGTTATATACACAAACTCCCCAAGACAATGAACCCAGTGCTCTGATTTCCATTTTATTTTCCTCTCTTTCAGTTGTGGCGTGCCATACAGAAAGTCAATTCTATTAGATGTATCAGTCAGTCAGCTGCCAGGTTTTCCTATGAAAAATACTAGCAACTACAGTTAAACATCCTGTTCCTTGACCCCATCTGTTTCTTGTTGACAATAAAATCAATTTTCATAAGGCATGGCGTCACAATCGTTGTATTTAAAGGCATCTGTCAACATTTATGGAGGGAGGTCAGCTCCTTGGAAAACAAACACTGCATATACTGTCCCGCTCGATGCATATAAACAGTTATATTCTGGCGTGATGAATTATGACAGGAGCCTATTCTGTTTTTTCGTACCCGGTTTCATTAACTCTTTTAAGCAGGAAATTAATTGTTCTTGCTTAATAAACAAGGAAGTGTTGTTGGTGTTTTTTTTTTTTCTGATGTAGAACAGGAAGCAGAAGATAAATAGATCCTATTATAAAAAACAAAGCCATTAACTCCTAAGACAATTGTAATTTCCGTATTACGTAAACTTAATGCAAATGATGTATTATTTGCATATGAATTGACGGGTCATATCGCTACCAAAATAATTGAGGGCAGCAATTGATACTGTGACATTACCCTAGTATGTATACTTTATACAAAGGAATAATAAAATAATTGTAAAATGCTAATACAGAGAATAGAATAAAGATTGAAGAATTGTCATATTGAATATGACAAATGAAAGACCTCATGGGAAAATGTCCCCACTTTGATAAAGCTTTAGAATTTTGCAAATGAAAGGGGTTGTCCCATTTCGAAACTAAGCGCTGGCGGAGCTACGGAAGTGGCTGAGCGTCTAGCATTATGCCGTTTCCGTAACTCCTATTTCAGTGATGGCTAACCTCCGGCACTCCAGCTGTGGTTAAACTACAACTCCCAGCATGCTCCATTCATTTCTATGGAGTTCTTAGAATAGCCAAGCAAGGGGGCATTTTGGGAGTTGTAGTTTTACCCAGGGGCGTACATAGAAATCACTGGGCCCCATAGCAAGAATCTGAATTGGGCCCCCATATCCCTACCCATCCCTGGTCCCTCCCACTACTTGTGCCCTGGCCCCTCCCCTGCCCCTATGAACTGTGCATGCTTCTGTTTATTATAATGTACCGTACCCCCATGTATTGTCTGCTGCATACTATATAGTGTACCATTCCCGCCTAAGGCGTGTTTAACATTTCTGTTAAAACAGATATGCCAAGGGGCACCCGGACAAATACCGCTGCGCGCAGCAGTTTTCGTCCAGCCGCACCTTGGCATATTTGCCAGGTTGCAGCCAGATCTCTGCTGGTCCCCACTATAGTGAATGTGGCAGGAAGGAACCTTGGCAGCACCTGGTATTCATGGGTCTGGCAGGCTGTTCCTGGCTAGAATATCCTGTCGGATCTGTTTTAACGCAAAGGTGAAACAGCCCTGAAGACTGTGCCTTCTACTGCATGGTTTAGTGTGCCATACCCTTCCCTGCCCCATGAACTGTTCCTTCTGTTGTTGCTGGTTTTTATATAATGTTTCTGTGCCCCCTCCCTTTTCTCAATGCACTGCATTCTCCATCTAAGCACCGCAATCTCCCTAGCACACACCAGCCCCCAGGAACTTTTGTTATCAGTCTTGACAGTTGACTTACATCAGAACACAAATCGCTCTCCTGTGCTTCTCCTTCAGCATGCAGAGCGGGGCAGGCAGGGCCCCGGACACACTGCAGATCGGAGCTGGAGGTCAGGCTAGGCCAGGTCAGATCACAGATGGTGTGTGCAGGAAGACAAGTGGCACGTCTGCAGATCGTAGTGCAGCATACATTTCTCTGCTGTGCAGAAGTACAGAGCACTCATCAGTGGTCACTAACAGACTGGTTAAGGAGGGGGGGTCCGAAATCAGAAATCAAGGAGCCAGAAGAGGGCAGCACCATTCATCCACAGCCGGGCCCCCTTCAACCATGGGCCCCATAGCTGCGTGTGCAGTGTCCCACTTATGTGTGAAAAGGGACACAGCAAAATGTCTGTATTTCTATTTACAATAGCCATGTCATATGTAATATTATATGTATATTCTTGTCTGCTGCAGGACCGAATACATGCTGAGTAAACTATTTTGATGTTTCACCACTAGGTGGTGCTATGTAATAGTATATAACTATGTGACCTGGTTAGAACGAGAGTTGAGTTGAGAGTTCAGTGAAGAAGAGAGAGGAGTAACTTTAGTGCAGGAGGAGAGAGAACCTTACATCCTGAGGCTGTCAGATGTGCCTGACCCTGGCCAAGTCAGGCTTATTCCTGATACTTACGACACTAGCCACCAGAAACTGTGCTTTGAACTGGATCAAGGAAGACCAGCTTAGGTAAACGGCTGATTATTTGCTTTATGGATTTTGCTGGCACCAGTGTGCACAGGATATAGCTTCTAGCAACTGCACACATCTTTATACAGCTAGAGACGTCGAGTTGTACATGTACCCACTTTTAACCCTTTGGGAAGTGTGGACTTATCTATGTTTCATGAACCCAGAAAACAATGGAGCAGAAGTACTAATTCCTGCCATGCAGGGACCGCCCTGAGGGATTGCTATTCTATAATACTAAAGTGTATCCAGAGCCAGAACTGGGACAGGTGGAATGGGAAAGAGAAATTAGAAGTTATCATAGGAATCTTGAGTAAATGCTTATCTGAACTGAACCAGCCTGTATAAGGATTCCTGCAGCATCATTAACATCATCCTCTGTAGAAGGAATTGGATTGTAAACTATCTACCCTGAAACCTAACTTTCTCAAGGCAAAAGTAAACGTTTTCTACTGTTTTCACTAAAGCTGCCTCCTCTTTATTGCTACTATAAACTTTGCGTCCAACAGATGCTGGCGTCACGACGACTATCCAGGACCCTGCTGACAGACACCCTAAAATACTTGCAACCATCAAGGGCCCCTCGCCTCACCATCCAGCAGTGTTCCTGTGGACCAGACGTGCCCCGGAGGAAACGGTGTCCTTCCTCCCACGCAACTGCACACCGGCCCAGGGAGTCATCTAACCGTGAGTAGTATTACCACCGGCACCATCAAACATACAGGAGAATTCAATATACCTCATACATCCAGTGATGTCTCCTCTGATATGCATAACCTCTTTCCTCATCCATTCGGACCAGACCACCAAGATGACTTCTCTCAGCCATGTTTGCAGAGTGTGTCACACAGAGGTCTTAGGTTCCTAGTTCTCCATCATCTCTTCCTTCTGAGTACCCCATCCTACCACCCCCAATACTGCACCACTGTGCTCTCCAATACTATACTGCAGAAACTATACCCTAAAAATACTAGTATCATGCATATAATTATTGCCACATAGTGCCCTCAGAAATAATTGAACCCAGCAAATAGTGCCCCTGGCAGAAGCAGTTCTGTAGACATAGTGTCGCACAAAAATAATTGTGTTAAGCTCACATTGTACCAGGATGCCCCCACAGTATTAGTACTCTCAAAAGTCTAACCAATAATTAGTAATGTAATAATTCTCTCCCAGAGTAGCCTTAGTAGTAATAGTGCCCCATACAGTGCCCCCAAATAGTAATATTGCCCCAATAATGTTCCTCATAGTCCCCTAATATTGATAAATCCAACCATAATGCCCCCATAAATAATAATCCCCACCTATAGTGCCCTCAGTAGTACTAAAGTCACCTTACAGTGCGGCCAGTGATATTAAAGCACTCATAATGTGTGCCAGTAGATAAAAATGACCCTATATAGTGTCTCCAGTAGTACTAATGCCCTCTCATTGTGCCCCTCAGTAGTACTAATGCCCCTTTATAGTGCTGGCCATCATAATAAAGACCCCATAATGTGTGCCAGTAGAAAAATGCCCCCTTATAGTCACCCCATTAGTACTAATGTCCCCTTACAGAGCTGCCAGTGATAATAAAGCCCCCATAATGTGTTCCAATAGATAAAAGTGCCCTCCTTATAGTGCCCCCAGTAGTTCTAATGCCCCCTTACAGAGATGCCAGTGTCAATAAAGCCTCCATAATGTTTTCCAGGAAATAAAAATGCCCCCTTATAGTGCTTCCATTAGTACTAATGCCCCCTTACAGTGCCGCCAGTGATAATAAGGCCCATATAATGTGTGCCAATAGATAAAAATATCCCTTTATGCCCACCTGCAACTATTATTTATTAGTATATTAACTTTTTGGGCACTGTATAGTAAGAGCTGCAGGCAAAATTAATCTGACTGTTGAAGTGGTGTGCTGGGGAACAGGAATTCTCAGATTGGAGCCGGCCCAGGAGTAGAGGCTTATATTCACAACAACACCTACCTGGCGGTAGGCAGCAGGAGGGCAGGTAGCTAAGCGGAGCAAAAATGGCTGATAGTGTTAAGCCTGTCCTCCCCTAAGGATAGGGGTAGCAGTACTTGAACTGTGTTAGTGGGACAATCTCCCCGATCTCTCATCCTGAATTTGTTATTGGCTGCAAATCACATCTATGGATAATGAATCAGAGCTAAAACACATCTGATAAGTCAAAACATAAGAAAACTGTGTGAATATGACATAAACTTAAAAAAAGCCTAAAAATCATATCACGAATGCTGATAAGGAACTTAGATTGTGAGCCCTATTGGGGACAGTGTGATGCTAATGTCTGTAAAGCGTTGGGGAATATAGTAGCGCTATATAAGTGCAGTTGACATATCAAACTATGTTTAACTTCTTTGCATAAAAAAACAGCTAGATGAACATATGGTTACCTATATCATTTTTATGTATTTGTCACTTTTATGCTGATGAATGGATTTTTCCACAATAAATTGCTCCTTAAAAATGACTTTTACGATCATTCGGAACTGGAACACACTACAGATCTGTTTTTAGCATATCTAATTCTGAGAATTGTACAGGAAGAATTTATTTTAAACTAGAACAAAAGTCTAACCAGTTCCTCAAAATGAGAGCCTGTTGACAGGAAAAGAATAGTGGAAATAAAGTTGTGAAGCGCAATGAAAACAATGGCATTCCATCATGTAGACAATTTCCTCCAACTTCCTATAATAAAGTTATGTAATTCCCATAATCCCAGAGGAGAGTCATAAGGCAAACAGTAATTTTATTAAAGCACACAGAATCAACAGTTTTCCTGTTTTTCTTGAATAAGGTCACCTAGATAATGTATATTCAGCTGTTCATGCTTGTTGTTTGCTATCATAATGGATGTTCCAAAGGGAACAGGAATGTCTAACACATCAGTGTGTAATACCAAACAATATTGTGATGACTAAGGGAATAAAAAGGTACAAAACAAGTGATGTATATGTCCATTTATGGATCCATCCTATGAATCAACATAATATAGTGTTTTTACACAGCAGTGTATCTTCAAATGTACAAATAATCAGCTCACAGTGCATGTGGTGTTTCATGAGGATGTTTTAATATTTACCCCTTAAGGACACAGGATAGTTTGGTACTTAAAGGGGTTGTCCGGGTTCAGAGCATTTCATGCTCTGATGCTCTCCTTTGCCATGCGCTGAATCGCACAGGGCAAAAGCATTTTATGGACTTCCTGTGATGTACCCAGCACTCCATAGCGTAATCACCGGCACTGATGGGCAGGCTTTAGCGCTGCTCTAGCCGTTTTACAAATAATTTTTTATAAAAAGATATACTGTGTAAATTGCAGCTGACTACAACTAATTGCTAACTACTGTATATGTAGAGCATGGAAAATCTACTAATTTCTTAGCCTACTTTTTTTGCTTTGGCTTTTTTCTGAAAATTGCAGCTAAGTGAAAACTAACTGAAGTCACATTATTCTTGCAATGTTTCAACATCAGTAAGGGGAAATATGCAGCATCATGTATTGCTACATTGGATAAACCTAACCACATAAATTGAAACTACGTAGCGTCTGGTTTTATACTGATAAGATCATAACATTTTTCTGACATAAAAATATAGTATTAAATGTCCATTATGGCATATCTCCTTCTAGTGACAACCATCAATGCTATCAACTCTGCATCTGCTATGTCCCCGTCTTCCTGCTGCACTCATGGCCTATCTTCAGTTAGCTTATGTTTGCTTTTCTAGTGAACCTGCCTTTTCTCTTTGTTTTCCTTTAAAGAATTGGTTAATGATAACTATTATAAACTCTTGTGCTTTTTCCTGTTTTTCACAAAGGATATGGGATTGAAACCTTTTTGAGGACATCACATGAGCATGTGTAAAAGCAAACTAATTATTCTTGTCTACAGTCTTTTATCTAAAAAGAAAAAAAAAAAAACAACCTTCCCTTTATAAAGTACAAAAAATACAACTGTTATGGGCAGTGGGTGTGGACCCACCATACCAATTAACCGGCTTGACTTAGGGCTAAGGCCCCATTCACACGACCGTATGTATTCCGTGATCCGTATAAAAACGGAACGGAAGACATACGGAAAGTCTTCCGTAGTGTTCCGCATTTTTGCGGACCCATTGACTTTAATGGGGCTATGGACGTGATTTTGCGGCCAAGTATAGGACATGTTTCATTTTTTTGCGGAAGAACTTCCGTAATATACGGATGCGGAATGCTAGTAAGCGATCTGTTCAATTCTTGTCCCGTGTGAAGGGCTCTTAAAGGCGTCTTCCAGCATTCACCCTTTAACCCTTATACAAGGATATGGACTTCAGAGGAGGAGCCACCAGGCCGTTGCCTCTTGAGAGGGTCAGCTGCACTAGTGTGACCAATTGGGAGGGTCGGGCAATATGTGTAGTCTGAAGAGGTCATCACAGGCAGCGTACCAGCATAGCCGTGACACAAGTTCAAGGTCAGGGCAGGTGGCAGTAGGTCAATCCAAGAAACAGGCAAAGGTAATGGCAGGCAGCTAGATGTTAGGGGGGCGACGGCTCCGGGCCCAGTGACTCAGGGGGGGCCCAGCAAGGATGACTATCAGGCGAATACAAGTGAGCGCTTCCATTATGGAAGCGCTCACTTGTATTTAGGGACCCCCATCAGACCTCAGATCAGCCCACCCAGCGTGCCGGCCAGGGAAGACAGTGGAGCGCAGGACTGGAGGTTTTTTATTTTTATCTTATGTGGCTGGGTGGGCTGATATGAGGTCTGATGGGGGCACAGTAGGCTGATGTGAGGTCTGATGGGGAACAATACGCTGATCTGAGGTCTGATGGGGAACAGTAGGCTGATGTGAGGTCTGATGGGGGCACAATACGCTGATCTGAGGTCTGATGGGGGCACAATACACTGATCTGAGGTCTGATGGGGCACAATACGCTGATCTGAGATCTGATGGGGGCACAATGGGCTGATCTGAGGTCTGATGGGGGCACAGTAGGCTGATGTCAGGTCTGATGGGGAACAATACGCTGATCTGAGGTCTGATGGGGCACAGTAGGCTGATGTGAGGTGTGATGGGGGCACAATACACTGATCTGAGGTCTGATGGGGGCACAATACACTGATCTGAGGTCTGATGGGGCACAATACGCTGATCTGAGGTCTGATGGGGGCACAATGGGTTGATCTGAGGTCTGATGGGGACACAGAAGGCTGATCTGAGGTCTGATGGGGCACAATACGCTGATCTGAGGTCTGATGGGGCACAGTAGGCTGATGTGAGGTCTGATGGGGGCACAATACGCTGATCTGAGGTCTGATGGGGGCACAATACACTGATCTGAGGTCTGATGGGGCACAATACGCTGATCTGAGATCTGATGGGGGCACAATGGGCTGATCTGAGGTCTGATGGGGGCACAGTAGGCTGATGTCAGGTCTGATGGGGAACAATACGCTGATCTGAGGTCTGATGGGGCACAGTAGGCTGATGTGAGGTGTGATGGGGGCACAATACACTGATCTGAGGTCTGATGGGGGCACAATACACTGATCTGAGGTCTGATGGGGCACAATACGCTGATCTGAGGTCTGATGGGGGCACAATGGGTTGATCTGAGGTCTGATGGGGACACAGAAGGCTGATGTGAGGTCTGATGGGGCACAATACGCTGATCTGAGGTCTGATGGGGCACAGTAGGCTGATGTGAGGTCTGATGGGGGCACAATACGCTGATCTGAGGTCTGATGGGGCACAATACACTGATCTGAGGTCTGATGGGGCACAATACGCTGATCTGAGATCTGATGGGGCACAATGGGCTGATCTGAGGTCTGATGGGGGCACAGTAGGCTGATGTCAGGTCTGATGGGAACAATACGCTGATCTGAGGTCTGATGGGGCCACAGTAGGCTGATGTGAGGTGTGATGGGGGGCACAATACACTGATCTGAGGTCTGATGGGGCACAATACACTGATCTGAGGTCTGATGGGGCACAATACGCTGATCTGAGGTCTGATGGGGGCACAATGGGCTGATCTGAGATCTGATGGGGGCACAGTAGGCTGATGTGAGGTCTGATGGGGCACAATACGCTGATATGAGGTCTGATGGGGGCACAGTAGGCTGATGCTGAGGTCTGATGGGGCACAATACGCTGATCTGAGGTCTGATGGGGCACAATACACTGATCTGAGGTCTGATGGGGGCACAGTAGGCTGATCTGAGGTCTGATGGGGGCACATTCTTCTGATCTGAGGTCTGATGGGGGCACAGTAGGCTGATGTGAGGACTAATGGGGGCACATTCTGCTGATCTGAGGTCTGATGGGGGTACAATACGCTGATCTGAGGTCTGATGGGGCACAATACGCTGATCTGAGGTCTGATGGGGCACAGTAGGCTGATCTGAGGTCTGATGGGACACAATACGCTGATCTGAGGTCTGATGGGGGCACAATAGGGTGATATGAGGACTGATGGGGGCACATTCTGCTGATCTGAGGTCTGATGGGAGTACAATACGCTGATCTGAGGTCTGAAGGGGAACAGTAAGCTGATGTGAGGTCTGGTGGGGGCACATTCTGCTGATCTGAGGTCTAATGGGGGCACAATATGCTAATCTGAGGTCTGATGGGGCACAATACGCTGATCTGAGGTCTGATGGCACAGTAGGCTGATCTGAGGTCTGATGGGGGCACAGTAGGCTGATGTGAGGACTAATGGGGGCACATTCTGCTGATCTGAGGTCTGATGGGGGTACAATACGCTGATCTGAGGTCTGATGGGGCACAATACGCTGATCTGAGGTCTGATGGGGCACAGTAGGCTGATGTGAGGTCTGATGGGGGCACATTCTGATGATCTGAGGTCTGATGGGGGCACAATATGCTGATCTGAGGTCTGATGGGGCACAATACGCTGATCTGAGGTCTGATGGGGGCACAGTAGGCTGATCTGAGGTCTGATGGGGGCACAATACACTGATACTGAGGTCTGATGGGGCACAATACGCTGATCTGAGGTCTGATGGGGGCACAATAGGGTGATATGAGGACTGATGGGGCACATTCTGCTGATCTGAGGTCTGATGGGAGTACAATACGCTGATCTGAGGTCTGAAGGGGCACAGTAAGCTGATGTGAGGTCTGGTGGGGGCACATTCTGCTGATCTGAGGTCTGATGGGGGCACAATATGCTAATCTGAGGTCTGATGGGGCACAATACGCTGATCTGAGGTCTGATGGCACAGTAGGCTGATCTGAGGTCTGATGGGGGCACATTCTGCTGATCTGAGGTCTGATGGGGGCACAGTAGGCTGATGTGAGGACTAATGGGGGCACATTCTGCTGATCTGAGGTCTGATGGGGCACAATACGCTGATCTGAGGTCTGATGGGGCACAGTAGGCTGATGTGAGGTCTGATGGGGGCACATTCTGATGATCTGAGGTCTGATGGGGGCACAATATGCTGATCTGAGGTCTGATGGGGCACAATACGCTGATTTGAGGTCTGATGGGGGCACAGTAGGCTGATCTGAGGTCTGATGGGGGCACATTCTGCTGATCTGAGGTCTGATGGGGGCACAGTAGGCTGATGTGAGGTCTGATGGGGGCACAATACGCTGATCTGAGGTCTGATGGGGGCACAGTAGGCTAATGTGAGGACTAATGGGGGCACATTCTGCTGATCTGAGGTCTGATGGGGGTACAATACGCTGATCTGAGGTTTGATGGGGCATAATACGCTGATCTGAGGTCTGATGGGGCACAACACGCTGATCTGAGGTCTGATGGGGGCACAATACACTGATCTGGGGTCTGATGGGGCACAATACGCTGATCTGAGGTCTGATGGGGCACAATACGCTGATCTGAGGTCTGATGAGGGCAGGGGACTGTTAGTTTAGTGATGTAAAAACTGGGGACAGGTTTCCTTTAACATAGGAGTCCCCTTGTTTTTTACTCCTATTACTCCTATATTTTACTGCATTATATGGTAGAGTATTTAGACTAGGGTATGTAGAAAGTCTATTGTACTGTACTTAACAGCATAGATGATCTAGCAGTTTATACAGTCATCTTTCTAATACAATATTATAACCACAACTAGTAGTAGGTGCCTGTGAAGTTGGAAACGTGCATTTGGGAAGCCACTAAGTGGGGGGCCCACTCAAGTATGTTTTGCCCCCCCTGTGCTGAACCTCTAGCTACGTCTCTGCTCAGGCACCATCCTACTGGTAGGGTGCCTTAAATACCCAGGGACAGCCAGCCATTTGATGGGAAAACATTTGGATGTGTGCTGGCCCTTTAAGAGGCTGAGAATAAGCATGTCCTATAAAGCAGGCAACAGCCTGCACACACATTTAAAGATGCCAGTGGCTGGAAACACTGCCAGCAGAAGAGCAAGACAGCAGTGTGCAGCAGTTGACAGGGTTAGTGGCGTGGTGTGCAAGCCTGCAGAGAAGAGTGGTGCAGCAGGAATATCAGGAAACGGTGAATGTAGGGCACTGTGTGTGGGCTCTCTACTCCCTTCTTCTTGGTCTTCCTTGGCCACATGCTGTGCTGAAACTTGCACACAGCGTGAGGGCGTCAGTGTGCTCTGTGACCTCACACTGTGCAATGTCAGGTTACAGTAGCAGAAAGCTGAATGTTAGGAGTGGCGATGGCAGCAGGAGAGGTAAGTTGATTTATTTTTTTGTCTCGGCTCTGAGGTGTGATTGGGAGTCTTATTAACATGGGGGTCTAATTTGAGGTCTGAATAGGGGTATTATTAACATTGGGGGTCTGATCTGAGGTCTGATTGGGGTCTTATTAACATTAGGGGTCTGTTCTGAGGTCTGTTTAACATTTGGGGTCTAAGTGGGGCACTGAGCTGAGGTCTGATGAAAACTATTTTTTTTCTTATTTTTCTTCTCAAAAACCTAGGTGCTTCTTATGGGTGTCTTTTATATAGTGAAAAATACAGTATTTTAATAGCATCTTTTTTTTAAGCTGTGGCAATTTCTTTGCCATCCTAGAACTATCAAACATTCTTACAAACATTCTTATTCTTACACATGTAGAACTAATTGTCACAATAGGGATCAGTCAGGCCCTGAACTTCACCCACACCACTGTCCCTACCTGCTTGCAGGATTTGCCCTTGGAGATGACCCACAACTGTGGATCCCTTCCTAAGTAGGTGCAGACGCCTACAAGAAATAATACACAAATAATAAGCAAAATGACAGATACACACAGCAGATAACCAACTAGTCGGGTCAGACAAACAGTACCAGAACCGAACAAAAACTGAAGACAGCAGAGTTATACAAGCCAAAGTCAATACCAGGAGGATCCAAATAATCCAAATCAAAAACCACCAGGAAGAAGGATAATAGAAAACACGCCAAGGTCCAAAATCCAGAGATCAAATGCAATATAGTCGGGTATATCAGGAAAAGACATCTTAATCACTGGCAACTGTGGGCAGCAGCCTACTTAAATAGGTCGCCCCATAGGTCACATGGGACGTCCAAATCACATCTCACGATCAAATCACAATCTGTCACTCCTTATTGGACAGATCTTTGAAACGTTTTTCCGTGGGAAATGTGGTCTGAATAATTTAAAATGACAATCAAACAAAGCTCCAGAGATGTAGCTAGGCTTTCTGACACCTTGGGTAAGGATTCAGTACGGTGCCCACCCCCTCTTCTGCACACACCTCCCAACTAATCAGAAAGAGGGACAATATCAGCAGCAAATTTTTGTTATGCTAAGCCACCCCTCACACACCTATACTCACTCAATTCCACCCAGTGTTCTTAGGGTCATAGTTGAATAGCTTAAAAAGTAATTTTAAACAATATCCTTACATATATTTTTATGCCTTTTTAGGCATAAAAATACTCAGAAGCCCCCTTATTGCAACTATTTAGAAGTGGTGATTGCGTGACAGGGGCTGGGTCACAACACATTTACTATCTTGTACCCTTGAAAACAGGTGTAAAAGAGGAGTGAAAACTACTCTAGTCAGAAGTTTTTACTCTAGGCACATGGACTGCTGGAGCTGCGCCCAATTTAAAAATTTATAAAAGCCTGTCTTTGTAAAAGACCCCAATATTTACGTACACCTTATAAAATCTATCATGGGGTACACAGCGGTACCCTATCTACTTGTCCTACTGGTTGCTGACATGTCGGTGCGATGTCCACTGGAGCCGGAAGAAGATCACTGTGACAATAAGCAAAACGACTAACCACATACTGTATACAGAGAATGGTAAGCATCCCCATTAAATCCCCAGCAGGTGGAGCTGTACTGGCCGTGTCCCTGTAATACCTAGCCATCCCAATGGTATAACAGGGTAATCTAGGGCATTTATTTCCCCTTAGAGCTACCACATAGTAGTTATGCCCACATTGTGCCCCTTCACAGTAGTTATGCCCACAATGTGCTCTTTCATAGTAATGTCCACATTGTGTCCTCCTCACAGTGGTTATGTCCACATTTTGCCCTTTTTCCCACTGTAGTTAGCCCACTTTATGCCCCCTCACAGTAGTTATGATCACAGTGTGCCTGACGCCGCAGTAATGCCAACATTGTGCCCCTTTCAGTAGTGACCCCAAAATTAATAATGTAAAAAACACTGAATATTCACTTGTTTCCCCAATGATTGGGCATATAAGGCATTCCCCAGCAGCAGCATAATGCAATCACACACACATTGCGCAGGTTCTCTGTGTAGTAGGAAGTGCATTCAAACTGACTCCTGGGTCTGCACACTCCTTCTACACTGCCCAGCATTGCAATGCATGGCCTGCTGGGGAGCAGCAGAGCTGAGCTGAATGGGCAAGCAGGGAGCAGATGGCTCCATGCTCCGCTTGCCCCCCCATCACAGCACCCCTGCATTACTCACCCTACCAATCCCCTGGCACTGCCATACAGCCACTGTGCCAGTGTCTGCTTCTCTCAACTTATTGGTCTTGGGCTCAGCACACAGGAATTGGCTATGACTGCTGCTATCATAGGCCCTGGCAGTGATCAGCCTCAGTCACTGATTGGCTGAGCGGACAGTCTAAGCCATTTCCTGCAAGTCAAGCCCGAAACTAGTGAGTGGAGAGGAATGTGGGCCAAACAGCAGTGGCTGGGAATCGGTGAGGTGAGTAATGATTTTTTGCAATTTTAACTCATTTTGATCCTGTTTTTAAATAAAATGATTACCCGAGAAAAAATATTTACAGCCAGGTTATAGGAAGCGCATGGGGGCAGATTACTTCCACCATGGTAGAGACTTAGAAGGCTTAGTATAGGCCTAAGAGAGTAATTTGGATGCAACACAACCTCTGTGTATTCAGATAATTACAGTGTTGCAGAAAGAATTATTATTATTAAAGGGTTTCTGTCACCAGTTTTGGGCATATAAAACAGGATGACATTTGCAATGTGCAAATGTCACCTGATGCCCAAACTGGTGATCATTTTTTTACTGGTGCCCCCGTTTTTTAAATAAATCAACTTTTGTCGTATGCAAATGAAGCTTACTAGGTGCAAGGGGCGGTAACCCTGCACCTAGTAAGCGCCGTTTCCCTACCTTTATTCACGCCCCCTTTGTTGTGATAGACAGGGCCAGGCAGCTCGCTCTAGCTGCTCCTGGCCCTGTCCGTGCTGAAAATCCCGCGCCTGCGCCGTTCGGACTTCATTCGGCGCAGGCGCAGTGAGTGCCGATTGCTGCCGGGCTCCCGGCTTCCTCACTGCGCCTGCGCCGATGACGTCACAGAACACCCAGAAGAGAAGGCGGCGCAGGCGCAGTGAGGAAGCCGGGAGCCCGGCAGCAATCGGCACTCACTGCGCCTGCGCCGAATGAAGTCCGAACGGCGCAGGCGCGGGATTTTCAGCACGGACAGGGCCAGGAGCAGATAGAGCGAGCTGCCTGGCCCTGTCCATCACAACAAAGGGGGCGTGAATAAAGGTAGGGAAACGGCGCTTACTAGGTGCAGGGTTACCGCCCCTTGCACCTAGTAAGCTTCATTTGCATACGACAAAAGTTGATTTATTTCAAAAACGGGGGCACCAGTAAAAAAATGATCACCAGTTTGGGCATCAGGTGACATTTGCACATTGCAAATGTCATCCTGTTTTATATGCCCAAAACTGGTGACAGAAACCCTTTAAGGCTACCACCAATGGCATACATAAAGAAGAAAGGGCCCCATGGCAAGGATCAAACCAAACCCCCACACAGGACAGAAGGGTTTCTGCCTAAACCCTTTTCAATGACCCTTGGTCCATTTTTCCACTGCCTCATTTGCTAAAAGTTGTTCCTTTAGAGCAGTGGTGCACAACCTTTTCTGGTTGGGGGCCACATTGTCACACTGAACCAATCCCAAGGGCCGAAAATAAAACTTAAAGGGGTATTACCAACTGAAATATTGTATTTATGACATATTGAACATACTGTATATATCATAAATGACTAGTTACACCTCCAGGACTCCCATCTAATGGGAGAATACATGAAAAATATATGTGAGCAGCCACAATACATAGACCAACATGTCTGTCACCATATGGTTGGGGGCTGCATAGAATGGTATCGAGGGCCGCATGTGGCCCCCGGGCCGCAGGTTGTGCACCCCTGCTTTAGAGGGTCCCAACTAAGATTGGGTCCCCTTTTGCCCTGGGCCTCATAGCAGTTGCATGGTCTGCCACTATGGTAGTTACACCCCTGGCTACCACTATATTACAATTGTTTTGGGCGGTAAGACATCCTTTTGTAGGCAGTTGTCTAAAATGTCCCCAAACCCCGTGGAGCAGACTTAAAATGACATGAGTAGGTGAACACGTGTAGATGTTCTCTTTCCTCATCTCCTCCATTGGAAGCAGACCACCATGATGACATCTCTCAGCCACGTCTCATCTTTGCAGAGTTTGGGGGGTCTTTGGGGAATGGCGGGCACTACTCTTCCTGCCATTTAGCAGAACAAGTGAAGAGTGCTGCCCGCTGCACAGGGAAAGGATCACTACAGTCTGGACAGCAGCATGCTAGCAGCAACAAGCTTTCTGTCAGTATAAACATTTTTGTCCCATCATCAGGGACATAGCTATAGTTCATAGGATCCCATAGCAAAATAAGATGGGGCACCCACATCCAAGTATATGAAAATTAAAACAACGCATAAGTAACAATATGTACAGTATGGTATGTACAGTACAGACCAAAAGTTTGGACAAACCTTTTCATTCAAAGAGTTTTCTGTATTTTCATGACTATGAAAATTGTAGATTCACACTGAAGGCATCAAAACTACGAATTAGCACATGTGGAATTATATACTTAACAAAAAAGTGTGAAACAACTGTAAATATGTCTTATATTCTAGCTTCTTCAAAGTAGCCACCTTTTGCTTTGATTACTGCTTTGCACACTCTTGGCATTCTCTTGATAAGCTTCAAGAGGTAGTCACCTGAAATGGTATTCCAACAGTTTCGAAGGAGTTCCTAGAGATGCATAGCACTCGTTGGCCCTTTTGCCTTCACTCTGCGGTCCAGCTCACCCCAAACCATCTCGATTGGGCTCAGATCTGGTGACTGTGGAGGCCAGGTCATCTGGCATAGCACCCCATCACTCTCCTTCTTGGTCAAATAGCCCTTACACAGCCTGGAGGTGTGTTTGGGCTCATTGTCCTGTTGATAAATAAATGATGGTCCAACTAAACGCAAACCGGATGGAATAGCATGCCGCTGCAAGATGCTGTGGTAGCCATGCTGGTTCAGTATGCCTTCAATTTTGAATAAATCCCCAACAGTGTCACCAGCAAAGAACTCCCACACCATCACACCTCCTCCTCTATGCTTCACGGTGGGAACCAGGCATGTAGAGTCCATCCGTTCACCTTTTCTGCGTCGCACAAAGACACGGTGGTTGGAACCAAAGATCTCAAATTTGGACTCATCAGACCAAAGCACAGACCAAAGCACAGATTTCCACTGGTCTCTTCTGCTTGTTGCCTGTCCTTAGCAGTGGTTTCCAAGCAGCTATTTTACCATGAAGGCCTGCTGCACACAGTCTCCTCTTAACAGTTGTTGTAGAGATGTGTCTGCTGCTAGAACTCTGTGTGGCATTGACCTGGTCTCTAATCTGAGCTGCTGTTAACCTGCGATTTTTGAGGCTGGTGACTTGGATGAACTTATCCTTCGCAGCAGAGGTGACTCTTGGTCTTCCTTTCCTGGGGCGGTCCTCATGTTAGCCAGTTTCTTTGTAGCGCTTGATGGTTTTTGCGACTGCACTTTGGGACACTTTCAAAGTTTTCCCGATTTTTCGGACTGACTGACCTTAATTTCTTAAAGTAATGATGGCCACTCGTTTTTCTTTACTTAGCTGCTTTTTTCTTGCCATAATACAAATTCTAACAGTCTATTCAGTAGGACTATCAGCTGTGTATCCACCTGACTTCTGCACAACACAACTCATGGTCCCAACCCCATTTATAAGGCAAGAAATCCCACTTATTAAACCTGACAGGGCACACCTGTGAAGTGAAAACCATTTCAGGTGACTACCTCTTGAAGCTCATCAAGACAATGCCAAGAGTGTGCAAAGCAGTAATCAAAGCAAAAGGTGGCTACTTTGAAGAACCTAGAATATAAGACATATTTACAGTTGTTTCACACTTTTTTGGTAAGTATATAATTCCACATGTGTTAATTCATAGTTTTGATGCCTTCAGTGTGAATCCACAATTTTCATAGTCATGAAAATACAGCAAACTCTTTGAATGAGAAGGGGTGTCCAAAACTTTGGTCTGTACTGTATAATAACACCATATATCAGAAAACCCACATTATAGCAAAAATTCTCCACAAAAAGGAACAATGTTCTTGCACCTGATTGCCCCCCTTCCCCAACCTTTTGAGCCCATAGCAAGTACTATATCTGCTACGGCTATAGTAACACCCATGCTCATTTATTTATAGTAAAGAAGGGCTGCAAAATAATATTAAAAAATCAAGTGAAATTTGAATATGTCCTCATTGTGTTCATTTCACATAAATCCCAGTATGATTTCAGTAGAGAACTCTCTAATTGCAAAGTATAGATATAGTTACTGTAAATAAAGTGACAATTTTTTATGCATTTTATACATTGTACATAGGTACAGACAAACAAAGCAATTTAACTTACAAATGCATAAAAAAATCATTAAAAATGTTAAAAAAACAAAACTGCACAAAAAATAAACCATAAACAGCACACAAAAAAAAAATGTTACTATAATTAAAAAAGCAACAACACATGATATATTGATGCATTGGTGCAAGTTGTTGCAAGCTTGCAAAGAAACACCAGGTTTGAACATAGCCTTTTTGGTTCATTTGGTTGTATCCATATTACATTGCTTGGGCATAAAAGCAAAAGAAAACAATTATCCTCCGCTAATCTGACAAGGCCACCAACTCATTCAGCAGCTGGTATGTGGTCATAATTACTGGAATTAATTAGCCTAAGGAAATCAGGCCATGTGACCCTAGTATTCTCCATAGCATATGTGCTGGTTGTCATGACAGCATCATTTAGAAAATGTCAGAACTGGCCTGTGCTCATTCCTATTAGGATTTTTCAAATGTTAGGCTTATTTCACACAAGCGATACGGAATGAGTCAGGGTCTGTTCAGAGAAAAACTGATGGTTTTGAATCCGTTTTTTCTGTGCGTGAATGCAATGGGTTTTTGATATATTTTTCACGTGCATGAATAAAAACTAAAGAATTAGGCTAGGGCTAGGGCTACACGGCGACAGTTGTCGCTCAAAAGTCGCACAAAATTTTTTATAATGGAAGTCTATGGTGTCGCACTGCGACATGCGACATGCTGCGACTGCGACACCACAGTCGCAAAAAATCCATCCAAGATGGATATTCCTGCGACTGCTGCGTCGCGACACCATAGACTTCCATTATAAAAATTGTCACGTGACATTGGTGCGACATTAATGTCGTGCGACAACTGTCGTCGTGTAGTTGTGCACTATGTGTCACACGACTTATTGTCGCGTGACACATGTCGCTGTGTAGCCCTAGCCTAACACTCAACATCTCATTTCTATATAGCCAGGGCTGCGTGAAAAACACACAATATAGAATTTGCTTTGGGTTTTTCCTGAATACAGAGATGATCTATGATAAGAAATGCTCATTTGCACAGACCCATTGAAATGAATAGGTCAGAGTTCAGTTCGGATGCTATTCAGATGCCACATGCATCGCATCCGGATGGAAAACTTGCTTGTGTGAAAGAGGCCTTAGAGAAAATAAAATATATAATTGTGACCAAATGAAATTAAATTTTGTTGTAGACTGTTCCACTGATCTGAATAGAACGTATAGAAATCCATGTGCTATCTACCAAAAATACCACTCAGAGGAATGGAACTGATTTTCAGTCACAGAAATTTCTGCAACAAAATCTTCCACGTGTGAAGGCATCCTTAATCCACCTAAGACGCTGGGATTTTTGGTTTTAGCATTTTCATTTTTAACTCCCTGCCTTGCCATAACTTTTTTTATTTTTCCATTCACATAGCCGTATGAGTGTTTGTTTTTTGTGTGACAAGTTGTACTTTCTAATGGCACCATTTAATATTGTGGATGTACTGTAGTGGAAAGCTGGGAAAAAATCCAAATAGGGTGAAATTAGAAAAGAATGCAATTCCGCCACATCCCAAAATTCTCATACTATTAAAATATAAATTTATTTTTCTTACACGCTGAATGCCATAATGGAAAAAAAAAGCAATCAAAATATCTGATTCGCCATTTTATGGTAATTTCAGCTCCACAAAAAATTTAATAAAAAGTAAGCAAAAAGTCATACACACTCAAGCTACAGAACGTTCACAAAATGAGCCATCGCACAACTCCACAGATATAAACATAAAAAAGCTATGGGGGTCAGAATATGGCAATGAAAAGAAAAAAAATCCTTTCAAAACACAAGAAAAACTATATAAATATGGCACAGTTGTATCATACTGACCCAGAGAATGAACCTAGCAGGTTAGTTCTCCTGCATTTGGAATGCGTAAAACAGCAAAACCCATAAAACTGTGGTGCAATTACATTATTTGGAATTTTCTTCCAGCTTCCTACTACATTGTTTGCAATATTAAATGGTACCATTAAAAAGTACAACTTTTCACAAAAAAACAAGCCCACATATGGCTATGTGAACGGAAATATAAAAAAAGTTATGCAAAAATGGAAAATGTCCTGGTCCTGAAAGGGGTAAATCATAGCAGACTTTGAAAAATAGCTCTTTCCAGAGAATGTACCCAGAAAGTTTCCAGCAAAGAAATAAAAAAAGATATAGTAGCTCTAAACTTCTCACCATAATATCACACCACAAAAAAAATTGAAAGTCTTTGAAAAATTCCATTAAAAGTTTCCTCCCTTTGTTTACTTAACTCATTCAGAATAAAAATGAGGATTGCTCCGTCTGTACTTACCTACTTCTTGCTCTGGCATTTCCAAGATTACCTGCATGGTAATAGAAATAACGCCAGAGGAATTTCCTTGTGATGTTTCTTTAAAAACTGCTTCCCCATTCCAGCAAGTGGAGAATGCTATAGCAGTGTGCAATATCAAACACACCACGTGGCAATGTATAAGTAATAGAGCACTGAGCTTGAACTGAGCATGTACCAAAATCTGGCCATGGTATCAAATACCAAGGACCATGCATACCTTTGTGGAATATTTTTTGCTGCAATGTACATATTCTGGGCCTTTGTCTAATAGGTTTTTATTAAACTTTTTTCAAACTAAATTCACTCTGTAGCCTTTATGTTTTTTCCTACATTGTAAGCTGTTGTGTCCCATTTTCAGTGACATTCATCAGACTGCTCAGTCTGTGGCCCTTCTGTCTGCCTTCTTGAGTACTCATAAAAGCTCATTTAAAGGGAACATGTCATCAGAAAATGGCCAATAGTTTAAATCATGTTTTTATGTTTAATATATTTTGAAAGAATTTTTGATGGTGCTATTTTTAATTTTCCATGTCAATATCTATAGTTAAACAAAAACCACAAAATTCAGAAATTTTCCCACTGGCCACCAAACCTAATAATAGGTTGCCACTTCTTGGTCTGTACAGATCACATTACTGCAGTTACCTGCTTATCTGTCATTCTATTCCTGCCTATAATGATATCACTTCTGTGTATAGATAAAACAGGCTCCACCATTCACAATAGTCGATTGTCAGAGCTTATTTATTCTTTCCTTGTATAATGACCTCTGCGCAGGTCACAGAGCATGCCTAGAGGACTCTCCCATAGAAGACAATGAGGTCCTGTCCTGACCATTATGTCCATGGCCCATGGGGCTGCCGTAAAGCAATTTTCTGTTGTTAAGAACAGCTCAGGCCGCCCCCATAATCCTGTTCAGGAAATAGAGTAAAAAAATCTGCAATCAGGAAATAAAAACAGATTCAACTTTTTGGTGACCCTCTTCCTTTAAGGCTCCATTCACACGTCCTGTTTTTCTTTCCTGATTCGATCCTGATCTCGATTCATTCATTTCAATGGGTCCTGAAAAAATCAGGATCGAATCAGGAAAGAAAAACAGGACGTGTGAATGGAGCCTAAGTTGAATTCTGGTCTTGGAACGCTGATGATTTCCAGAAGGAAATGACTCTGCAGAGCTTTAAAAACTGTTTGTATTTTCTGTTAATTGAAATTTGACACATTTTACATAGAACCTGTGGACTCTTCAGCAGTACAGTCGTGTTGAAACATGCAGTTGACCAAATCCAAATATCCTGGCCTAAAGAATACTAAAACAACACCCTTTTGGCATGCCCACCAAAGTCTATGGGATTTTCCATATGTCAGCAGTGTCCCATAGACTCACTATCCCTTGAAGGGACTGGCACACTTAGCTGTTGAAGAGTGAGGGGTCCATATCTGCTTTTTTGGACAGAGGTCCTCTGCTGGCTATGTCATGTGAGAGCATTAGTAATACAACACTACTGTATAAGTTCTGGCTAGTAAAAACAACATTCTTTCAGTCATCTGATTTACTTTATTTTCAGCCATCTCTTCTTACATCAGTATTTCCATCATACTTTCATGTGATCACATGGATCACATGCCTGAAAATACCCTGAAAGTCCTAGAGGATGACAAACAAATAACAGTAACCTCACAGCATCTAAATATAGTTTAACCAGACTCATAAAGAAAATTATTAGGTGAGCAGTGATTGGAAAAATGTAAAGCCATTGTCGACAAATCAAAGTATGTATAGCAGATCCCACGTAATATGAGTGCTGGCCATGGCCAGTTTGTGTTGGAGATCCCAATGATATAAAATGACAATGCGTGTCTGGAATGTTGACACCATTCCTTGAAATTGCTTACTCATGCTGAGTTTCTAGCCAAGCCGAGACACAATGCTTTGTTGTGGTCACATGCTTGATATTACCTCTGGCAACACATTATCCTAATAAAATTCCTTAGGAAAACATGACGTCAGTGCCTTATGTGTTTATGTTAAGTATTTTGCATACCCACAACCTGACCTGTCCCTATTCTCTTGCTGGTTGACCTTCTGTCTCTCTTGTAGGGACATGTATATGTAGTGAGATGATTAACTTATGATAATGTCACATATACAACAGCTGGAGCACATTTTACATGTAGTGACGATTGTTCACCCCAACACAGCAGCAATGAATGCGAGGGCAATGATTGAGAATGAGTCTGAGGGACCTAGGACTGTGCTGATATCTAATTACAGGTACCGGCACAATGTTAGACTGTTGCCTTATTACCACTAGAGGGAAGTGGCGATTTTAAAGTCATTAATGCAATGAAGAAGTTGTGTCAATGCTGAATATAGGTTTTCAGCCCTTCACATGACTATCCCATCATTGACTGCACCAACTGAATAATGTTAATCATTCATGTACAAAAACCAAAATGTACAGTGGTCTCTCAACTCGCAATACTGGTTCCAGGATGACCATTGCATGTAGAAACCATAAATCTATGGAAAACTGGTAATTGCTTCAAAAAGCCAACCACGTCTGAGAAAAAAGGACAATTGAAGCTAACAAAGCACAAAAATAATACAGATAAAGCAAGTCCTTACTTTTAGCAGTCAGATGGTGCAATTGGAATCTGGTTAATCACTTTCTACAAGGAAAGTGGGTCTGTTCTTGGCCCTTTAATAATGTATGGCATTGGCTGGCACTGTTAGGTAGGCCTTAAGGCTCACCCTGTAATGGATAGCATTGGAGTAGCACTGGTAGGGGGACATTGTGGCTCACACTGTACTGGAGGACATTGCCTGGCACTGTTGGTGGGCATTAAAACTCACACTGCAATAGAAGGCGTTGACTGACACTGTTAGGGGGCACTGGGGCTCACACTGTACTTGAGAGCATTGGCTGGCACCATTGGGGGGGACATTGTGGATGACATGAATAGAGGGCAGAAGGGTACTTTCAGAGAAAGCTTATTATGATTCACACTATACTGGCACTGCTGCTGTGTGCACTATCCTGTAGTGTGCTCTGCTATCCGTGCCACCAATACAGTACAGTCCATTGCTGAACTGTACTGCATATGTATTTCAGTCAATTGTGATTACCACAAGAAACAGTTTTGCTGACTGGATGGGGGATTCCAATTAGTGCAAGCACTGATTGACTGTTTTCTGTCAGCCAATCTCACCTGTGCTGCCTATAAAAGAGGCTCAATGATTAGCTAGATATTACAGCCAATTAGTGTTCTCCACAGCCACTGCTGCTGACAATGGGACAATCACATCTCTTCAACTTGCAATGGCCTATGAAAGGCCATCAGAAGCTGAAATTATTGCATCCTGAGTGCAAGTCACAAGTCAAGATATTACTCTATTGAAAACAAACAGATCTTCAAAGTAAATCTTTATCCTCAGTGGGGGTGTTGACAAGTGTACAGAGCTTTATATAGATCAAGGGCATAACTTACCAAGATTGCTGTAGGTGTAAACATGTGGTGGCTTTTAAGCCTATGGATAATAAAGAATGACTTTAGCAGGACATGATTGTTACTAGAGGATGCTCAACTTTTTCTTTCATGAGCAAATTCTTGATTTTCAGATGCCTTATAGGTCCAGCAGATCGGAACAGGATTTTTTCTCATTAGAAAAAAAAATGAACCCGCCATTTTGTAACTGGCAACATAAACAATTCAGCCATAATGACTGAGTGGTGAATTGAATTACATTTATTATTTATTTCTTGACAATGGCACCTGTCAGGGAGTGGGATATATACTTTATTTGGCAACAAGTCAACAGTCAGTTCTCACGAAGTGTTGGAATCAGAAAAAAAATGTGCAAGTGTAAGTATTTAAGTGAAGGATAGTGAAGGCTAGCTCTTCTTGTCTGACCCCAAAGAGTCACATAAATTGTTAAAAAGCTATAATAGGTGTCGGTGCACACCCCTTGTCCATCATCAAAAGCACCTATAATTGGCACTTAAGCATCAACACTGGAACATGGAACAATGTAAAAAGGTGGCCTAGTCTGATGAATCACTTTTTTTTTTTTTTAATCAAGTGGATGGTCATCAATTACCTGGAGAAGAAATGGCACCAGGTTATATTATGGGAAGCAGGTAAGCTGGCAGAGACAGTGTGATGCTCTGGGCAAAGTTCTTCTAGGTGTTACCTAAACCACTTCCAGTTGTGAGTCTCCAAGAGTAAGTACAGCTATAGGCAACAGAATATCTCCTCCTCTGATTCTGTAAAACTTTCTACTGATGATCATAGTTCTTCTCTATGTTCCTGTCCACATCAAATTGCTGTGGTGACCACAAAATGAAGGTACAATCTGTTGCTTGTCTGTTGATTCAGTTGTTATTTTGACTCTGTTCCAGACCTTAACCTTGTCCTTGTTCCCAGATTCTGTCTTGTCCTTTGGAATTACCATTTTTATTTTTAAATTTTAGAGGGTGCTGTGTAAGGCCTTGGAGACCTATCTGGATTTTTCTTCAGTCAGATGGAATGGGTCAAACAAGTCCTCAAGCAATATCTCTTAGTATTTGTTTCCTTTGCTTGCTAGGATATCTATCTATCTAAAGAAGAAAAGAAGATCACAGCGCTCCAATATCGATAAAAAAACATCCACAGCCACAGCATGTTTTATTCACCTGTGCCCATCACTATGTTTCAGCTCCCACATGGAAATTCTTTCAGTCCTTGAAGGCTTGACAAAAGCTCTATGTGTATATTAAAGTGCAGTGAACGTCTTTTCTTCTATTGTGCTGTCCCTGTATCTAGGTCTGGATTGCAGGTGCTGCATTTCTCTGTTATCTGTCTGTCCGTCGGTCTGTCTGTCTGCCTATCTATCAAAACATCTAAACATTCATGTACAAGCAGGTGCTAAACATAGTTTTGAAGTGTTCCAAGTCTGGTTGTAAAGTGACCGTGCTTTTCTGTTGACTTTTCTTCTGGAGTAACTCGACATTTTCTTTTCATTGAAGTATCCAGTGCAGAACAACTCAGCATTGGATCTATTTGTTATAGCTGTCAGTGAAATGAGTATACAGTAATAGAATACAGTTTACAGGGCAGTGTGACCACATAAGAATCTGGCACCTCTCCGGGGTTTTACAAATAGTGAGCAAGAAAGCTTTTCACTAAAACACTCTGCAAGTTTGAATTACTAACATTGTAACACACCTCATACAATAGCCACTAACAAACTGTTACTTGGGATTTTACAAAACAAAACATTGGTTGCTAATTAATGTAAGTCTCATTTTTATTTAGCAGTCTGTTACTACATTGGCAGCATTTAACCGAACAGAAATCACACCCGTTTATCCATCATACACTGTATATGATATTTATAAAGATGAAGGAATCTTTTTAGATTCAGTTCGGTTCTGGTTCTCTGACCCAAATCAATTTTACTCGAACCAAAGTGACTCCAATTGGCCTGGAAATTGGTATGTAACACCCTCTAGCTTCCTTAGGAAAAAGTGTTATTTCTTTTTGTTAATTTTTTTAATGATTTTTTTCTTTCCCTCCACCCTCCACCAAGCTCTTGAATGCAATAACAGCAATAGTAAATGATGTGACACTGAAGTGACACTGACATACTGTACATTGATATGGGTAAACGCATGTTTGACAGCATTAACATACAGTGTGTCATTCCATATGTTATGCTTTTTCATATGCCAAAGCTTCCAAAAATTGTCCCTTATCAGGGGCAGATGATATTTAAACACATGGTGTTATGAGATTAAAAAAAAAACATTAAAGTGGCTTGTTGGCAGACCAAACTTCCAAAAATTATGCCTGGACATTTGACATGTACAAGTGTTGATTGTCAGAAGAAAAAGTGGCTTGTTGGGACCAAGTCTCCAAAAACTATGCCTTGATAGGGAAGAATGCACACACATGTGTAGTCAGAAGATACTTGTTCTGAACAGGCCTAGAAAAATTATCCCTTTTAATTGGGACCTGCATCAATGCAGTGTGGATGTGGTAAGGATAGGGTAATAGAGGCATATGTCCTGCAATAGTAGCAGCAGCAGAAGCAGCATAGCGTGGAGCATACCAGGCAGTAGATCGGCTGTCTATGAGTAGTAGAACTAGTTGTAGCAGTAGTAGTAGTAGTAGTGGTAGTGTTAGAAGCAATAGAGGCAGATGCATAGTGTTAATAGTGGTGGCAGTAGGGGATTAGCAGTAAGGAGTAGCAACTGCGTGGGTGGCGGCAGCAGCAGCCATATGGTACATGTTGGCAGGAAGACAGACAGCAGTAGTGGCCTGAGGCGGCAGTGACATGATGGCAGCAGTAATCGTACAGAACATAATGGTAGACAAACAGGCAGCAACAGTGGCACAAAGGGGCACCATCAGCGAGACCAGAATTATTCATTGGCCTCAGCCACAGCAGTGCGAAAATCCTCCAAAATCCAGGCTTTGTTCATCCTGACAAAAGTGATATTTTGGAAACTGGTGGAGGACAACTCCACACCCACTTCTGCGCTGTAAACCCTCTCCAAGATGACACTGGAGACTGGGCAAGAAGGAAGACAGAGAGCATATTGGGCCATTTTAGGCCACTGTTCTAGTCTGCTTGCCAAGAAGTTCATGGGGTCAGAGAACAGGGTATGAGCCTGACATAGGCTAGAGTCTAGATAGGCCTTAACCTGGGCATTGAGACAGAAGGTCTTTGCTTGCTGATTTTGCCTCAGTCTAGCTCGGCACATGAAAAAACTGTTCCATCATGTTAAAGAGACTTGAGTGCTGCTGCTACTTCTGCTGCTTGTGTCGTTGCGAGGTGGGTGACTCTGCAGGGGACGAGAGAGGCCTCCTTTTCAGACACGCTGGCTGTCGTAATGTAATTTTGCCACCCTTTCAGAGGGAGGAAAACATTTCCCCATTTTACTTTGATAGCGTGACTGCTTGATGTGACGCAAGCATACAGGACGCCATTCTGGCCAGCATGCCAGATGAGCCAGTTCTTTCTGGCTCTGTCCCCCACTGAGACAATAAGGTGTCATGATCGGTATAATCATCATCATCATCCTCCACTTTCCTCCAGTGGCAGCTTCTCTTACTCATCCTCTTCCTCCATGGGACTTTATCCTTGTGGGTCCGCAACAGCTATGGGGCAGACAGACGTTAGCTGTTCTTTTTCCACCATCGTCCCCTGCTGCATGAGTATCAGTGTCTGTATGAGGGGAATGAGATGTCTCAGTTTTCCCTTCCTTACAAATTTTGTGGCCTCTTCGAGGGCTTCAGCACCTGACAGGCAATTTGTATACATTGCCACTGCTTGGCCTTGAAACAACACATCACAGATTAAGCTGTGTAGTGGCAAACCGTTGTATAGCTGAAAGTCCAGGAGAGTGTTCCTTGCCATGTAAAAATGGTTGAAATATGAGTATAGTCTCCTGGACATTGCCAGCACCAAGCCAGTATACTTTTTTTTTAAAAGCATTGCTAGGTTAATCATGTGCACCATACAGGGAACATGTGTAATTTCCCCCAGGTTTTAACATAGCCACGATGTTATTGTTGCTGATCACCTTGCTCAGTTGGAGTTAGCAGAGTGACAGTCAGTGGAATGTTTGCTGCATGCTGTATTTTAGCAATTGCACACCTATGTAGCTACTCTCACCCAGGAAGATCGGCTCCAACACTGCATAGCAATGCTTGACTTGACATATGATCGGAAGGAGGGGGAGTAGGAGTGGCGCTGTGTCCTGCTGCAGTAGGGGATGGGAGGGTATCCATGGAAGAGGTGGTGGAGATAGATAAGTGCCGGTGTGGGAGCCAGACCTGACACAATTGTGGGGGGGGGGGTCAGAAGGACCTGGCCATGTTGTTGGGGTGCTGCCTTGTTGCTGCCGCACAAAACATTGGCCCAGTGACCTGTGAAATACATATGTTGTCCCTGATTTTAACAGCTTTTCCAGGTGTCCACTGTGGTGTGCACCTTGCCGCAGAGCGACAATCACATGGAGCAACTCACGTTCTCCACCACGTGAGAGTTCAAGGAAGGGATGGCTTTTTGGGAGAAATAATGCCAGCTGGGAATCTTCCAGAGAGGCTGAGCACATAACATCAGCTCCCTAAAGGCATGAGGCTGATCTGCCAGCAACTTGGCCAGGTGGGGGTTCAGCTTGTAGTCAAGCTAATTGATGGTCAAGAATAGTTTTTTCATGGCCACATATTCTGTTATAGATGTCTCACAATGGAGCAGATGATTAGGAAGAGGAGTCTGAACAGGAGAAGAAGAAGCTAATGATGATGACAAGGACACTATTTCGTGGGGATGCTCGCTGGCTGCCAAAAAGAAGACCAGGAGAAGAAGGACAGATTTGTGCTGATTGGGAATGCTGGCCAGTTCTATTTTCCCAAAGGATATGGAGATGCCGCCTAATTTGTTGAAGTAGAGCACTGGTACCTGTGTTTGTGTTTGTACAAATAATCAGTCGGCACTCTGGAAGAAGGTCGTGCTTGTATTCTGGGTGGTAGACCCATGTATCCAAGTAGAAGAAGTGTATCTGCACTCACTATTTGCTGCTAAGAATTTTTCACTTTATTGTCATAAACAAAATACAGGCAGATGTGGCACGTTTCAGCTAAACAACCTTTTTCAAACAAGCTGTGTTTGTGTTTGAACGCCCATGACTTATTTTAATCCTTCAGAGCTTTCACACGGTTGTGGTTTTGTGTTCTGGCCTTGTGGAGAAAAAAGTGCCATATGGAAATTGCTCACACAGAGCTAATGAAAGCCAAGCTTGCTGTAGGTCTGAGAGATTTAGCACCTGCACTCATAGTATTAGTGGAATCACCAGTTCCTGAGCTGGCCACAATATAAGCAGATTTAGCCCTGTCATTTCTTTTGGAGGTTTTGGTCACACATCACCTCCATTCTTTATTGCCACCATGGCCACCGCCTTTCTCCTTTGATGTTTCTCCTCCTCAGCACCTCATTCTTGCTCCTAGGTCATGTCCAATGCATATCATTGGAGTCCTCACTCTCCCGTCTCCCTATCAGACTGTGAAATATAATGGTAGGCTCCCTCCTGATTCCCTGTTCTGTAATTGCCCCAGATGCCACTATCACTTCCCCCAATGTCAATACTGTGGTTTTGGGTGCCACTATTTCCACAACCATGCATGGGGTCCCCTGCCTCCTCCTGAACTTCCTCCTCAGAGCACGGTACACTAGCCGCAGTCTAGATAATTCCTTTTTTTCTCTCAGTTATATATACTACAGTCCAGTGAAATATTGTGTGGTGTGCGGTACACTAGCCGCAGTCTAGAGAATTCCTTTTTTTTTAAATTATATATACTACAGTCCAATGAAAAATTGTGTGGTGTGCGGTTGTCCAAATACTGACTGCTATCACATAAGTTGTCAACAGGGACATTCTCTTGACTATCTGCCACAGGGCATGGCGGGGTTTTGTTGCCTCTTCTTATGAAAAAAGAAGGAGCCCCACTAAAAAGGGGAAGGAAGACAGAGAGAACAGCACTGTAAGGCTTTTTTGAGGCTGTAAGGAGGAGAAGCAAGAGGAATGCTGTGACCCCTGGCTCCGAGGCACTGTGTCAGACTCAGAAGCCACCTCTACATCATTCTCCTGTGACTGTGAGGAAGACTGAGCCATCCAATCCACAATCTCACCCTTTTTCTCCTCAATAATAATGTTGTGCCTCTCCAAAGCCAGGGAGAACTATGGCCTACTACTACTACTACTACTACTACTACTACTTTTGGCCAGATAGCTGGTGCTGCTGCTGCTGCTTGGAGGACAAGGCCTGGACCTGGGTCTTTTGTTTGGAACCCTTCTGTATTACCGACATTTGGCCTAATGTACAGAATACCACAACGTATGGAACAGATTGCTAGTTTGTTTTATGAACTTAAAGAGTGTGAGAGAGGTGTGCAATTAAATGTCCTTCCCTTTTTCCACAAACGAAGACATTGCTACTAACAATTTATGTTGGGAATAAGGCAATATTGGTGTCATTAACAGATTTGGGCCTAATATTTTATATGCGTTCAAATCCACAGATTCAGAAAAAATCTTTCTCTAGTGTAAAACACAAGTTGTCAATCGACTATGACATTATCACCCACACCAACACTTAGAAATATCTGGAGATGTCCTAGTATATCTGATGTTAACACGCCACTATCTGGATTGAAAAACTTGCATTGTTCACTTGTATTGCTATTTTCACAAACCACACCAACACTTGAACTGTCTGGAGATGCCCTGTCCTAGATTTTGGACTATTTCAGGTGTTTTCACTGAGATTTAAAATGCTACCCTCTGGATTGTAAAACACGTGTTTCACACTTGTATTGCTATTTTCACAAAATAAAAAAAACACTTGAACTTTCTGAAGATGCCCTTCCCAGATTTTGGACTATTATTTGAGGTGTTTTCACTGAGATATAGAACACTATCCTCTTGATTGTAAACACAAGTTGAATTGAGCTTATTCCCCAACACCAACACTTGAACTATGCAGGAAAGGCAGTTTGATTTCTGTGTACGGTGTAATTTATGTTTCATTTTGCTGGTAGAAAAATGGTGTTATTGCTTTTGCTACACTGCAATACAGATATGATGCTGTGAAAAAATAACAATTGTTTAGCAGCAGTAGATGGCATCATTGCCATAAAATGCTTCTGCTGGTTGCTCAGCAGTCAACACTGCAGCATAATGCTAATTTTAATGGGAAAAAATGGCAATAAACCTAGTGAAAATCCAGGTCTTGAAAAAAAGTTGCATTTCTGTTCAAATGGAAAAAAATGTTCTTGCAGGTATCTGCTTTTGAGTTTCTGCAGCTGCTGCAGCTGTATTATAGGTCAGTAACTGCAGCTAGAAAGCATTGCCTAGCAACCCAGCCTCAGCTCCTCACTCACTGGCAAAAGGCTTTCCCTGCATTTTCCTATTCTATACAATTATTCTTCTTTCTAACCTTTTCCCTCACTGTCCTTTACACTAGAATAGAAGCTGGATTGTGACAGTACACAGTCCCTCAAAACATTTTCTGCCAAACACTGCTACACCCACCCACCATCATTTACAACTCAACAGAATGATGTTCTGCTTGTTCTGTAAGCGCGCCTTCTTGCCTGCTGCAGCACTGATTGTCTCATTCAGGCTGTCAGCCTGTGAACCAATCAAGTATAGCTACCCCCTCCACTTCCTCTCATTTTACCGGATTCATCTGAAGAGGAACTGAAAAGCTTCAAGTTTGTCTTGTGAACACATTTTTGGGACGTTCATAATGATGAATAGTGTTGAGCTCGCATGCTTGGCCCAACTCGCTGTTCAGCCGTGCATGCCTACGCTCGGGTCCTCTCGGTGTTGGGCTGAACACCAAGTGTACTCGAGCGCAATGCTCTTCCCCGCACTGTAATGTTCATTTGTACGCTATTGCGTACGAATTTGTACGCTAATGCGTATGCATTTGCACGCTAATGCGTACGCATATGCATGCTAATCCGTACGCATTTTGTACACTAATACGTACGCATTGTACGCTAATACGTACAAATTTAGTTCATTAGCATACTTTTATGAGTGAAAGGAGTAAAAGAGGAGAAGTTGCGATTCTGACCTTTTTCTATTAACCAGACACCCTCCCCTCTTCCGAGCGGGGGGTGCCTGGTTTAGTCCCATTGACTAACATTATGCTCGGGTGCTCCCCTGAGCACTCGAACAACCACTAGTGCTCGGCCAGAGCACCCGAGCATACAAGCACAGAGGCGCTCAACACTAATGATGAACTGATTCGATCAAATTATATACTAAATATACAATGTGAATCAAATATCCTGGTTGCTGCCTTTCCTTTATACCATATGTCTCTCTAAGTTTCCTCATTCTTAGACCACAACTCATGGACTCTTATAACAAGTGATCTAAAAATGTGTCATTATACATTTGCCACAATTGCTACTTCAGGGCCCACTAAATCTATACACCTGTTTTCAACCAAACCTACAATGCAACTATACAGATGAAAGCCTAAGTTTTTTTTTGAATTATGGTAAAAAACTTTACACATGTAACATAATGGTCCTCTCATGATAACTATGCAATCTCTTATAAAGACATAATACTGATAATTTACATCAATGATTTGATAAACAGGATTTGCTAAGATGGCATGTTGTAAGCAAACCATTTTTTTTACCCTGAGGGATTGTAATACATTGGTGGTCATGACAGTAATGTACTTCAGCATTGTTGCAAAAAGACGTTTGATTTTAGATCTCTAATCTTTCAGCACACAATTACCCAAGAGTTTGATAACCAAGAAATGGCTCAATAATTGACCCTGCACATACAATTACAATCCTGTAATTTATGTGGAGACAAGCAGAATTTATGGAAAAAAACGAACAGTGGCATGTTTCATTACATACCTCAGCTAGGCGAGGTATACTCTCCTAGATTCATATTATTGCCTTTAGCAGAACATATGGTACCAGGCTGAAGCCTAACTGCATGACACATAACTGCTTACAAGCTGCAATATAAATACATCCATGATCGCTTCACTTATGAAATATTAAACTATGCAAATTAGATCATGCCAGCCAAACCAGAAACACCCATCTTGCTGGCATGATCTAATTTTACAACAATAAATATGGTGACTCCTAATATCAGCACCAAGTAAATCTGTGTGTTACGGTGGCTTTCCCCTAGAAGTCCATTTAGAAAAAAAGCAACAGAAACACCTAATAAAAAATAATTTATATAAAAAAATGCATGATACATTGCATGGCATTTCAGTATATAGCAAAGCATATAGGAAAATATTTTTCAAGCTCCAATCCAGCTTTAATACATTACATATACATGGTGAAGTTAAAAGTCTAAACGCAGAAGAGTTACAGCCATGTTCTTATTTGCATATTTTTTTTCCCCATGTAGAATGGGAAAAATAAGTGTCTGTACACCACGGTGTCTCTTCAATGAGGAAGATCACACACTCCAGAACTATCAAACTATAATACTAGGACAACATATGTAGTGCCCTATAGCATTGTTATTTTGAAGTCTAGACATTTGTGAGCATTTGTCTTGCGAACACATTTTTGGGACGTTCATAATGATGAATAGTGTTGAGCTAGCATGCTTGGCCGAACTCGCTGTTCGGCCGAGCATGCCTACGCTCGGGTCCTCGAGTGTACTCGAGCGCAATACTCTTCCCCGCACTGTAATGTTGATTTGTACGCTATTGCGTACGAATTTGTACGCTAATGCGTACTGCATTTGCACGCTAATGTGTACGCATTTGCACGCTAATGCGTACGCATTTGCATGCTAATCCGTACGCATTTTGTACGCTAATACGTATGCATTGTGCGCTAATACGTACAAATTCAGTTCATTATCATACTTTTACGAGTGAAAGGACTAAAAGAGGAGAAGTTGCGATTCTGACCTTTTTCTATTAACCAGACACCCTCCCCTCTTCCGAGCGGGGGGTGCCTGGTTTAGTCCCATTGACTAACATTATGCTCGGGTGCTCCGCCGAGCACTCGAACAACCTCAGACCCCAACCTTGTACCCCTATCAGACCTCAGATCAGCGTCTTGTGCCCCCATCAGACCTCAGATCAGCGTCTTGTGCCCCATCAGACCTCAGATCAGCGTCTTGTGCCCCCATCAGACCTCAGATCAGCGTCTTGTGCCCCCATCAGACCTCAGATCAACACAATGTACCCCCATCAGACCTCAGATCAGCGTCTTGTGCCCCATCAGACCTCAGATCAACGTCTTGTGCACCCATCATACCTCAGATCAGCGTCTTGTGCCTTGTGCCCCCTCAGACCTCAGATCAGCCACCCAGCCACTTAAAAAAAACATACTTACTGTCCTGCACTGCCGCTTCGTCTTGTGCCCCCATCAGACATCAGATCAGCGTCTTGTGCCCCCATCAGACCTCAGATCAGGCCTCTTGTGCCCCCATTCAGACCTCAGATCAGCCTCTTGTGCCCCCATCAGACCTCAGATCAGCGTTTTGTGCCCCCATCAGACCTCAGAACAGGCGTCTTGTGCCCCATCAGACCTCAGATCAGCGTCTTGTGCCCCCATCAGACCTCAGATCAGCGTCTTGTGCCCCCATCAGACCTCAGATCAACACAATGTGCCCCCATCAGACTCAGATCAGCGTCTTGTGCCCCCATCAGACCTCAGATCACTAGAATGTGCCCCCATCAGACCTCAGATCAGCGTCTTGTGCCCACATCAGACCTCAGATCACTAGAATGTGCCCCCATCAGACCTCAGATCAGCGTCTTGTGCCCCCATCAGACCTCAGATCAGCCTCTTGTGCCCCCATCAGACCTCAGATCAGCCTCTTGTGCCCCCATCAGATCTCAAATCAGCCTCTTGTGCCCCATCAGACCTCAGATCAGCGTCTTGTGCCCCCATCAGACCTCAGATCAGCCTCTTGTGCCCCCATCAGATCTCAGATCAGCGTCTTGTTCCCCCATCAGACCTCAGATCAACACATTGTGCAGCGTCAAGTCATAGTGCGTGCCGGAAGGGAAGACAGTGGAGCGCGGAACCTGAGGGCAGCGGCAGCGCAGGACAGGTAAGTATGTTTTTTTTAAGTGGCTGGGTGGGCTGATCTGAGGTCTGAGGGGGCACAAGAAGCTGATGGGGAGTGCAGCGCATACACCAGCAGTGTTTAACTGTTGTGTGGATGCCGCCCCTCGGAATTACATAAAACTGCCGCCTGAGGCGAGATCCTCATCTCGCCTCATGTCAGAAGCGGCCCTGGCTGATCCAGAGTAAGGCAAAAAAACCCTGTGAGGTAGAAGCCAATTTTCCCCACTTTAGGGGAAAAAATTCCTTCCCGACTCCAATCAGGCAATCAGAATTACTCCCTGGATCAACGACCTATCTCTAGTAACTATAACCTGTAATATTATTACCCTCCAGAAATACATCCAGGCTTCTCTTGAACTCTTTTAGTGAACTTACCATCACCACCTCCTCAGGCAGAGAGTTCCATAGTCTGACTGCTCTTACCGTAAAAAATCCTCTTCTATGTTTGTGTACAAACCTTCTTTCCTCCAGACGCAGAGGATATCCCCTCGTCACAGTCACAGTCCTGGGGATAAATAGATCATGGGAGAGATCTCTGTACTGACCTCTGATATATTTATACATAGTTATTAGATCTCCCCTCAGTCGTCTTTTTTCTAAAGTGAATAAGCCTAATTTTGATAATCTTTCTGGGTACTGTAGTCCACCCATTCCAGTTATTACTTTAGTTGCCCTTCTCTGAACCCTCTCCAGCTCTGCTATGTCTGCCTTTTTCACAGGAGCCCAGAACTGTACACAGTACTCCATGTATATTCTGACTAGTGATTTGTAAAGTGGCAGGACTATGTTCTCATCATGGGCATCTATGCCTCTTTTGATGCAACCCATTATCTTATTGGCCTTGGCAGCAGCTGTCTGACACTGATTTCTACAGCTTAGTTTGCTGTTCACTAAAATTCCTAGGTCCTTTTCCATGTCAGAGTTACACAATATTTTACCATTTAGTATGTACTGGTGACTTGCATTATTCCTTCCCATATGCATAACCTTAAATTTGTCAGTGTTAAACCTCATCTGCCACTTCTCTGCCCAAGCCTCAAGTCTATCCAGATCCATCTGTAGCAGTGTGCTGTCCTCTTCTGTGTTAATTACTTTACACAGTTTAGTGTCATCTGCAAAAATTGATATTTTACTGTGCAAGCCTTCTACAAGATCATTGATAAATATATTGAAGAGAATAGGGTCTAATACTGACCCCTGTGGTACCCCACTAGTGACCCAATCTGAATATGTGCCATTAATAACCACCCTCTGTTTTCTATCACTGAGCCAGTTACTTACCCACTGTAACGCCTCCCGGGGGTCCCAGGCGGCGCACGCGTACTTACCGCTGCGGCCGGCGTTCTCGCTCTTTGCTGCTGTGATGTTTGTTGCTTGGTCAGTGTGAAGTCTTGTTCTCTTTTGCCCTGGACTCCAGGTGCTGCATTTTATTAGGTCAGCTCCTTAATTGGTTCCTCCCCTTTCCTCCTGTCTGAAACTATATAAGTCCTCCTTGGACACTTACTCCTTGCCTGAGCGTTGTAAGTCATCCTGACTTGCGAAGGTTCCCGTATTGCCTTAGTCCTGCTGTAGTGTGAACACCGCTCTAGTCCTGCTATAGAGTGAACACTGTCTTGGCCTGCTGAAGTGTGAACACCGCTCTAGCCCTGCTGAAGTGTGAACACCGCTCTAGTCCAGCTGAAGTGTGAACACCGCTCTAGTCCTGCTGAAGTGTGAACACCACCCTAGTCCTGCTGCAGTGCGAACATTGCCCTAGTCCTGCTGTTGTTTGAACACTACTATCCAGTACCTGGCTTCCGCTCCTGGCTCCTGTTCGTGGTTCCTGTTCCTGATTCCCGCCCCTGGCTGATCCTCTCCGGTCTGCTTCAAGTGCATTGCTGACTCCAGTCATCCTTCCACATCTCCTCCCTTGGTGTGTGTCTGTCCTGCGTATCTGTCTCTCTGGTGTTTGCACCTTAGTACTCTGTCCGTCTGGCCAGCTGTCACGAGTATTGTCTCACCCCAAGAGGTAGCGACCTGGTGTACCTCCTCGGGAAAGCCTATCCCCACCATCAGGGGTACTGTGAAGAACGGGAGGTACACTTAGACAACGCCCTTAGGGGAAGACATTCTCGGGACACAGTGGATCCACATCCACTGATCTTGACACCCACATACAGACATTTTTTCCCAGGCCAAGCATTCTCATTTTGTATAACCTTTTATGTGGTACCGTGTCAAATGCTTTGGAGAAGTCCAGATATACGACATCTATTGATTCGCCGCGGTCCAGTCTAGAACTTACCTCCTCATAGAAACTGATTAAATTGGTTTGACATGACCGATTCCTCATGAAGCCATGCTGATATGGAGTTATTTGCTTATTTTCATTGAGGTACTCCAAGATAGCATCTTCTAGAAAACCCTCAAACAGTTTACCCACGACAGATGTTAAACTTACTGGCCTATAGTTTCCAGGCTCTGTTTTTGGACCCTTTTTGAATATTGGAACCACATTTGCTATGCGCCAATCCTGTGGAACACCCCCTGTCAGTATAGAGTCCTTAAATATCAGAAATAAGGGTCTGGCGAAGACATTACTTAATTCTCTTAGGATACGGGGGTGTATGCCATCCGGTCCTGGCGATTTGTCTATTTTAATCTTTTTAAAACTCAGCTTTACTTCTTCCTGGGTCAGACAGGGCACTTTTAAAGGGGAATTTACTTTTATATTCTGCATTTCATCTGGCAGTTTATTTTCCTCAGTGAATACAGTGGAGAAAAAGATATTAAGTAGCTTTGCTTTCTCCTCATCGCTCTCTGCAACTCCCCCCTCATTACTCTGTAAGGGGCTGACACCTTCAGGTTTATACTTTTTACCATTTATATAATTAAAGAACATTTTAGGGTTACTTTTACTCTCTTTGGCGATTAATCTCTCGGTCTCTAGTTTGGCTGCTTTTATTTGTCTTTTACATATTCTATTTTTTTCCTTATAGTTTTTCAATGCTTCCTCGCTCCCCTCCTGTTTTAGTGATTTAAATGCTTTGTTTGTCATTTATTGCTTTCTTTACAGTTCTGTTTATCCACATTGGTTTTTTCTTGTTCCTTAACCTTTTATTCCCATAAGGTATGTACCTCTCACAATTAGATATTAGGATGCTTTTAAAAATATCCCATTTTGTGGCTGTATTTTTATTTTTTTTATTTTTTGTCCCAGTTAGTTAGGCCTATGGCCTCTCTTAGTTGGCTAAATTTTGCTTTTTTGAAGTTTGGTATTTTTGTTCCTTCCTGAAGAAACGCTCTTTTTTAATAACAATTGGAAGGTTATTATATTATGGTCACTATTTCCCAGGTGCCCCCCAACCTGCACATTTGTTGTTCTGTCAGGTCTATTGCTTAATACTATGTCCAGTATGGCCGTCCCTCTAGTCGGATCCTGAACCAGTTGGGAAAGGTAATTGTCTTTGGTTATTTCAAGAACCTGTTTCCTTTATGAGATACACGGGTTTCATTTTCCCAGTCTATATATGGGTAGTTGAAATCCCCCATAATAACGACCTCATTATGTTTTGCCGCCTAGTCTATTTCATTTAGAAGTAGATTTTCTGTGGACTCTGGTATATTAGGTGGTTTATAATAAAGTCCTATTAGTATTTTATTATTGTTTTTGGCTCCATTTATTTCTACCCACAGTGATTCCACATGTTCATGTCCCTCACTTATATCTTCCCGGAGTGTAGGTTTTAGACAGGACTTTACATAAAGGCAGACCCCTCCCCCTCTTCCAGAAAGGAGACTGGAGAAGCCGTCCTTATGCCTCGTCTGTATTGTTTTACACCAGAATTCCTCCAATAAAGAAGTACACTGGTTTACTGCAGAGACCCTGACTCTTTGGACTTATTGCCCATTGGGGTGCACCATACCAGACCATCAATTCCAGAGAGCAGTAACACGTGGTGACACCTCGACGGTGTCCGGGGAACTCAACATAGCGTTGGGGCCACCCCAAATCCAGCCGCTGCATATTATATATGTCTTAATATTCTACAGTTAACTTTTTCAAGGATCCCCTTCCTCCTTAGTGTAATAAAGCAACTTATCAACATATGAAGAACACCCATACAATTACCGTATTTTTCGCTTTATAAGACGCACCGGACATAAGACGCACCCCAGATTTTAGAGTAGGAAAATGAGCAAAAAATATTTTTCATCAGACCTCATATCAGACCCCCCATAAATTTCAGGACATCACATCAGACCCCCATCTTGAACTCAGATCAGCCCAGTGTGCCCCCATCAGACCTCAGATCAGCCCAGTGTGTCCCCATCAGACCTCAGAACAGCCTAGTGTGCCCCCATCAGACCTCAGATCAGCCTCTTGTGCCCCCATCAGACCTCAGATCAGCCTCTTGTGCCCCCATCAGACCTCAGATCAGCCTCTTGTGCCCCCATCAGACCTCAGATCAGCCCAGTGTGCCCCTATCAGACCTCAGATCAGCCCACTGTGCCCCCATCAGACCTCAGAACAGCCCAGTGTGCCCCATCAGACCTCAGATCAGCCCATTGAGCCCCATCAGACCTCAGATCAGCCCAGTGTGCCCCTATCAGACCTCAGATCAGCCCACTGTGCCACCATCAGACCTCAGATCAGCCCATTGTGCCCCCATCAGACCTCAGATTAGCCTACCCAGCCCCATAACAATAAAATAAAAACCTCTCTTACCATTCCTGCGCCACGGCTCCGCTCCAGGTCCGGCGCTCCTCTGGCTTCTAAGGCCAGGTCAGGTAATAATGCGCGCACTTAGCCCTAACGCTGTACACAGTCAGGACAGTGCAGCGCCGGCCTGGGAAGCCAGAGGAGCGCCGGACCCGGATAGGAGCTGCGGCGCAGGACAGGTAAGAGAGGTTTTTATTTTATTGTTATGTGGCTGGGTGGGCTGACCTGAGGTCTGATGGGGGTGCTGCAGCTAAAACATACAAGTGAGCGCTTCCATAATGGAAGCGCTCACTTGTACTCGCTTTATAAGACGCACCACAATTTTCCCCCTACTTTTGGGGGGAAAAAAGTACGTCTTATAAAGCGAAAAATACGGTACTATAGAAGTAGACTTTGTCTTAAAGGGGTTTTTCAGTTTCTCTAAATAAATTAATGAATTAGCGTACAACCTTTCCACATTACTTAAGATAATGAAGTGAGTGCATTTTGACTCCTCCAGCATAATTGTGATTTCTGATGCACGTCCAGTATTTACATCCTAGCCAAAGATTCATGTGGAGTGTCTGTAGCATCAGGTCTCTGCCTCTCCTTCCCCTTCCAGTTCAAACATCAAAGATCCAAGCCTGCTTGAAGCCCTGCTGGAAAAACCCCCATCCTAAGACTCAGCATCATTGCTGACATCACATTTACAGAGTCCAAGATAATGAGAAGAACATCGTCCTCAGAGGCAGGGTCATTGATGATGTTGTGTGACAGGGTCTTACAGGCCTTGCCACACCTCAGATGTTGATGTGAAGTCATCAGGACAGGGAACCAACACAGTGGAAAATGTCACATGACCATGTTGGAGTGCAGGAAAATAGGGCATTACAGATAAACGATCACCATTAGTAAGTGATAATGTGTTGGGTGCAATGATAGGGAGTGGCGATTGCGCGGCCCCATTGTACCCCTCATATGCCGCGTTCATTCATGCAATAATCTGGTGTTAAATTAAAACCGAGATCAGCCGAGATCGTCAAGCAAGATGGTGACTGGCATGTCGTGAGCAAGTGGAACAGTTAAGTAATGATTTTTTTTTTTTTTTGCACTATTTCAGTGTAAGGGATTGCTCTCTCTCAGGGCATCGCAATCACAAATCTTCCAACACACAGGGGGTTTTGGCGTCCAAATGGTGCTTTATTTTCGCTGTTTAGCACCAACAAACATGAAAACATTCAAATAAACACCTGCCCGTCTGGGCTCTACCTAATAAACATGTTGTCTCTATCTCACTTATAGAGCGCCGTTCACACCCGATATTAGATCCGGCTAATCCGGCTTTGCCAAGCCTTGTGGCACCTCAGCCCTCTTGGCTGAGACCACACAGAGCCTCTGCAGGCTCCCTTCCAAATTCACTCTCTCTCACAGGCTTCCTCAGCTTTGTGGCCCCCAGCCCTCCATTGCTGAGACCACACAGGCCCTCTCCAGGTCTGTTCCCTGGGGACTCTCTCTCTAAGTCTCTCATACACAGAGGGACATTTTATCCCTCCGTGATTACACTAGCAGGCCTCACCTACAATCTCCTCAGCTTACTGCAATACCTGTACTGGAAGGGTGTGGACTGGCAGATCCCACTTCCAAACCTATCCCCACGTCCAAATGAAATCCAACCCAGAACAACATCTAGACAAAACTGTCTCAGCAAACTACACTTTGCTGAAACAACTGCAGATTTTTGAATTTCAGTTATCTCACCCAGCTGAGGTATCTGGGTAAGATACACACGCCTTCCAGCACTTATACTGTACACATCACCACATCAGGTTAAATCGATTCACCACCACGAAGCACAAGGAAATTCAGCTTTGCAGTGAATCAAATTTATCCTGAAATTCGGATCGAAGTCCACTTTGTGGGCTACAATTTGCTCAACACAACTTGTATTGTTAGGTCACTTTTATAGGCAACTCAATACAATAGCAATACAGATTAATCTGTAATGCTACGTTGTTTTCCACCATTTAAAATATATATAATTAGTAAAACATATATCCCTAAACTATTAAAACAACCCTGCAAACATTAATATTCTAGCAGCTTCATTTTCATAATGAAGTAAATGTCAAACATGCCCTTTTTCATTTTTCATTTGGAATAGGCTGTGCTCATTGTAGTGGATGGAACAGAAAGAACACAGTGTAAGCAGGCACATTACACTTAGGACAACTCACTTTGATCTCCTTCCTGAAAATTAAGCAAAGAGCATTGTGACATTTTCCATGAAGGCACAATGCTTTAAAGAGAACAGTACAGTAACGCGTTGTATCATATAAACTATATCACACTGACACTTGATTATTTATTGAGGTGACAGTGTTCTGCACATATTCAGATATGTTTGCTATCATTAACCGTTTTAAGAACAGTGGGATCTCATTTTAATTGAATGCACAATGTATTTTCCACTGATATGAGCTTCCTAATGTTTCTTCAGTAGCCTCAGTAACAATAGATATATACAACAAAAGTTCTCCAAAACACCATCTCTGTGAGAAGACCATCCCCCTAGAGGGTTACTTTTCAGTGCAACTTTAGGTGGTCATCTCAACAAAGGTTGATAAGGAAGGACTGTAAACAACCTTCAAGCACACCCTAGACAACCACCACAGATATAAGACACACATGAGTATATACACTGACTCCATGACAGTCACAGCAAATGTTTGTACTGTTCTAGGGTGCTAGATTTTCATATACTAGCCTAGGAGAATGGGTGGATGCGATAGCAACATATTCAGTGCCCAAGGGACCCTTTAAAAGGGTGTTCTGAAATTTTAATACTGATGACTAGTGTTGAGCGAATATGTTTGGCCAAATACACTATTCGGCAGAACATGGCGGTGCTTGAGCGCCATGCTCGAGTCACCTCCCCGAATGCTAATTAGCCAATTAGCGTGCGGGGAGGGATGGCATTCAGTGTAATGCCAGTAGCCATCTTAGCTACTGGCATTACACTGATTGGCTAGCCGGGTCACATGTCACCGGGTGCTATAAAGCCACCCGGTGACATGTGGCCCGGCCAGTGTTAGACAGGGAGAGCTTCTGCATGCAGGGACAGACAGTGTAGGGAGAGAAGCCGCTAGG
>ONZH01018243.1:0-46841 GCA_900303285.1 Rhinella marina | reverse complement strand
TTTAAGAGGTCTCACCTCTTGGGCCTCCACAAAAATTTTAAGAGGTCTCACCTCTTGGGCCTCCACAAAATTTTAAGAGGTCTCACCTCTTGGGCCTCCACAAAATTTTTAAAGAGGTCTCACCTCTTGGGCCTCCACAATAATTTTAAGAGGTCTCACCTCTTGGGCCTCCACAAAATTTTAAGAGGTCTCACCTCTTGGGCCTCCACAAAAATTTTAAGAGGTCTCACCTCTTGGGCCTCCACAAAATCTTTAAGAGGTCTCACCTCTTGGGCCTCCACAAAATTTTTTAAGAGGTCTCACCTCTTGGGCCTCCACAAAAATTCTTTAAGAGGTCTCACCTCTTGGGCCTCCACAAAATGTTTAAGAGGTCTCACCTCTTGGGCCTCCACAAAATCTTTAAGAGGTCTCACCTCTTGGGCCTCCACATAATTTTTAAGAGGTCTCACCTCTTGGGCCTCCACAAAATTCTTTAAAGAGGTCTCACCTCTTGGGCCTCCACAAAAATCTTTAAGAGGTCTCACCTCTTGGGCCTCCACAAAATCTTTTAAGAGGTCTCACCTCTTGGGCCTCCACAAAATCTTTAAGAGGTCTCACCTCTTGGGCCTCCACAAAATCTTTAAGAGGTCTCACCTCTTGGGCCTCCACAAAATCTTTAAGAGGTCTCACCTCTTGGGCCTCCACAAAATCTTTAAGAGGTCTCACCTCTTGGCCTCCACAAAATCTTTAAGAGGTCTCACCTCTTGGGCCTCCACAAAAATCTTTAAGAGGTCGTCACCTCTTGGGCCTCCACAAAATCTTTAAGAGGTCTCACCCTTGGGCCTGCCACAAAATCTTTAAGAGGTTCTACCTCTTGGGCCTCCACAAAATCTTTAAGAGGTCCTCACCTCTTGGGCCTCCACAAATCTTTAAGAGGTCTCTACCTCTTGGGCCTGCACAAAATCTTTAGAGGTCTCACCTCTTGGGCCTCCACCAAATCTTAAGAGGGGTCTCACCTCTTGGGCCTGCAAATTGAAGAAGTCTCACCTTCTTGGCGCTCCACCAAACTATAAGAGTTCCCTCTTGGGCCTGCAGCAAATTTAAGAGTCTCACCCTCTTGGAGGCCTCCACAAATTTAAGAGGTTCCCTTGGGCCCTCCATAATGTTAAGAGGTCTCACCTCTTGGGCCTCCACATAATTTTAAGAGGTCGCACTCTTTGGGCCTCCACAAAATCTTTAAGAGGTCTCAACCTCTTTGGGCCTCCACAAAATCTTTAGAGGTCTCCACCTCTTGGGCCTCCACAAAATCTTTTTAAGGGTCTCACCTCTTGACGGGCCTGCACAACATCTTTAAGAGGTCTCACCTCTTGGGCCGTCCACAAATCTTTTAAGAGGTTCTCACCTCTTTGGGCCTCCACATAATGTTTAAGAGGTCTCACCTTCTTGGGCCTCCACATAATTTTTAAGAGGTCTCAGCTCTTGGGCCTCCACATAATTTTTAAGAAGTCTCACCTCTTTAGCCTCCACACAATTTTTAAGACGTCTCACCTCTTGGGCCTCCACAAAATTTTCCATGAGCCTCTGGCCAGCCCACGGCCTCTTCCTGCCTTTTGCGGTCCTACGCATCCCTCCACATCCCCACTGCTTTACCTGCTAGACATGACACTGGGCCAGGTCGGGTCACTGATATCTCTAGCGCCAACAATTTTGGGCATTTTAAGGCTTCTGCATGTGTTTGAGTTGTTTTTACATTTTAAAGAAGACATGTCTGACCACATTTCACACACACACACAATGACAATTAGGGGTGGGGTCTATTTGCTTTCCCCCTTGCCTATGCCATCTGTGGTTGTCATAGGCAACGTGATTTTAAGGGGTGCAGAATTTCATCTTCTTTTTTGTCTAGTTTGGCTTGGGGTCCATGGCAATGTAGAGGAAAGAAGGTTTCCTTGTATGGTCTCACTTTACAGAGAGGTTACATTGTCTTTGGAGTGTATTGTTGAGAGGCTGTGATAGTGGCGTAATAGTGCGACTTGGGCGCGTTATATGCACCCAGACATGCTTCCCCTGCTGTCCCAGTTGCATTCCAGCATTGTTGGCATCCTTTTCTGAGGTTTCAGGGTGGACTTGGTGACCTCCAAGTGGTCGAATTGAGATTTCCAAGTGGCGAGCATTTTTTCCCCATAGACTTTAATGGGATTCGATATTCGGTCGAATAGTCGAATTTCGCGGTCTATTCGAATCGAATTTCGAACTTTCGAATATTTCACTACTCGCTCATCTCTAGTTATTATGAATCAACTGTTATCTAGTATATAGTTATAGTTTCATGCTTATAGTTTTTTCTTATGATTTACTACTAAGATTTTAGGAAATGTGTTGTTACAAAATGTGATCAGTTGGTTCCTGAAATACCTGCTGAATGAAGACTAGTAATCCAAAGTGGACAACCCATATAAATACATAGTGGGTCCTCTATCAAAATGGTGTAAAGTAGAATTGGCTTAGTTGCCCATAGCAACCAAACTGATTCCATCTTTCATTTTGGACAGCTCCACAATGAACCACACAGAAAACAAATGTAGGCACTGTCTAAAGTAAACAATGAGAGTATATACAGTGCCTTGAAAAAGTTATGAACGGATCCGGTTGTATTATCTTTAACATAGCAAGGACAGATCAGTCATGAACTCCATTAAAAGTCAATGGGGGACAGATCCGTTTTCTATTGTGTCAGAGAAAACGGATCCGTCCCCATTGACTAGCATTGTTGGTCATGACGAATCTGTCTTGCTCCGCATCTCAGGATGGAAAGCAAACTGCAGCATGCTGCGGTTTGCTCTCCGGTATGAGAACGGAAAGGAAAGCATTTTGAAGCATTCCGTTCTGTTCAGTTACGTTTTGTTCCCATTGACAATGAATGGAGACAAAACGGAAGCGTTTTTTTCTGGTATTGAGACCCTATGACAGATCTCAATACCGGAACATGAACTTTGACTGGGCCATTCTAACACATCAATAACCTTGATCTAAACCATTCCATTGTGGCTCTGGATGTATGTTTAGGGTTGTTGTCCTGCTGGAAGTTGAACCTCTGCTGCAGCCTCAAGTCTTTTGCAGCCTCTAACACAAGAGTCAGCAACCTTTGGCACTTTAGTTGTTGTGAAACTACAATTCCCAGCATGCTCTATTCATTTCTATGAGAGTTCAGAGAAGAGTAGTGGAAGTATGCATATTGGGAGTTGTAGTTTCACAACAGCTAGGGTGCCGGAGATTACGCACCCCTGCTCTAACAGGTTTTCCTTCAAGGATTGCCCTGTATTTTGCTCCATCCATCTTCTCATTAAAGGGGCTGTCGGAGTTATTTTTTTGTCCTTTGTATGTTTCTAACTAGTCAAATACAACAGCTTTTCCATACACTTTCTGCTTCTAAAGCTGCTGGTTTCTTAACTGAGGGTCACATGACCTGTGATGTCAGCTTATCTCCCTGCTGTGTGATGTTTCATGCACAAGCCTCAGAGATCAGATAACACTCTGTACACGAGAGGTCACTGTGCTGGCCACGTCCCCCTGCTCTGTCGAGCTCCTGCTATCTGCTCTCTCCCTGGATTCCTTCAGATAAAACATTAACCCCTTCAGCCAGAACACACTGAAGGCTTTACAACAGCAGCTGCAGATGTAAAGAGACACAGGATCTGCCCTCCTCACCCTACAGACACAGAGCTGACTGGAGCTCATCTGGAGGAGATGTATTGTATTGTACAAGAACAGGTAGGGGGAAGACCCTGTGTGTATCAGCAGTGTCATTGTACAGCTGGGACTTGTAGTCCTACACATACAACATGTTGCTGAGTATCCCAGCAGGCAGACATGTCACTCAGCACTTGTATTCACTCCCTTTACAGAGAGGGGGAGGGGCAGAGATTGTTATTACTGCATGTAGACAAAGACCAGAAAAGAACCAGGGAAATGAGAAAATAGAGGGTTTTTTTGCCTAAAACCTGCTTAACTTAGTTATATATTGCTGCCCATCAGATTTAAAGTACTATATTTTTTTTTCATAACTTGGACAACCTCTTTCACTCTGACCAGTTTCCCTGTCCCTGCTGAAGAAAAGCATCCCCACAGCATGGTGCTGACACCACCATGTTTAACTGTGAGGATGGTGTGTCCAGGGTGATATACATTTTAGTTTTCTGCCACACATAGTTTTTGCATTTAGGCCAAAAAGTTTAACCTTAGTCTCATCTGTCCAGAGCACCTTCTTCCACATGTTTGCTGCGTCCCCTAGATGGCTTGTGGCAAACTGCAAATGCGACTTCTTACAGCTTGCTTTCAGAAATGGCTTTCTTGTTGCCACTTTTTCATAAACGCCAGATTTGTGGAGTACACGACTAATAGTTGTTCTGTAGACATATTTGCCCATCTGAGATGTGGATCTCTTTAACTCCACTAGAGTGACCATGGGTCTCTTGACTGCTTCTCTAATGCTCTACTTGCCTGGGCTGTCAGTTTATGTATACGGCAATGTCTTAGTAGGTAGGCAGTTTTGCCATACTCCTATTTTTGGATGATGTATTGATCAGTGCTCTTTGAAATGTTCAGAGCTTGGGATATTTTTTTATAGCCTAACCCTGCTTTACACTTCTCCACAACTTTGTCCCTGACCTGTCTGGTGTGTTCCTTGGTTTTCATGATACTGTTTGATCACTAATGCTCTCTAACAAACCTCTGAGACCTTCACAGAACAGCTATAGTTATACTGAGAGCAACTTTTTTATGCTGAAAACCATGTATCATGTTTCACTTCAATTAGATATCAGTGATTTGAGTGCTTGCTGTAGGTAATTGCTGTACTTTTCCACTATATAATTTTTAGACAAGAAGTGTATTTTCATTCATCGTCTATAATAGTTAATTGGTTCTAAAGCTGAGCTTGTGAATATTGAAGTTTCTACAGAATGTGCATAGAGAACATGTCCTTTGTAAAGCTGCTTGGTTTGATCCTGTTTGTGCTGTTAGATTTTCAGCAAAACCCCCTTAGCCACCTCTTTTCATATTGATTCCCTACGATTTAGATTTCACTTGGCATTGACTGCTTTATGTGCATAGCCTCAGGTTGCATTGAGTACATACCATGCTGGACAGCTGCACTCACTGATAGTGGAATGGGGACTACATGTAGATTTTTGTCAGAACGTGTGCTGTACTTTAATACAGATTTGCTGTAGCACAGTTGTAACGTAGAGATGTTTGGTAAATTGAACGTACAGTCTTGGCCGCTGTCCAATATTTAGACAAACTGACATTTGAATAGTCTACTCTGTTGTCATGTGTGCTCATAAGAAATAATTATCTTTCCTACATTTAGTGCAGACAGAATATTTAATGGAGAAGTGAATATTTTGTCTATATAAGCAGGTTGCTGCGCTCTGGCTTTCTGAGTAATCGTGCAGTGAGCAAACATAATAAATGAATATATATGTTACATTAATGACTCATGAAAAGAATGACATTTTGTGTATGGGTATAGAGTACAGACCAAAAGTTTGAACACACCTTCTCATTAAAAGAGTTTTCTGTATTTTCATGACTATGAAAATTGTAGATTTACACTGAAGGCATCAAAACTATGAATTAACACATATGGAATTATATACTTAACAAAAAAGTGTGAAACAACTGTAAATATGTCTTATATTCTAGGTTCTTCAAAGTAGCCACCTTTTGCTTTGATTACTGCTTTGCACACTCTTGGCATTCTCTTGATGAGCTTCAAGAAGTAGTCACCTGAAATGGTTTTCACTTCACAGGTGTGCCCTGTCAGGTTTAATAAGTGGGATTTCTTGCCTTATAAATGGGGTTGGGACCATGAGTTGTGTTGGGCAGAAGTCAGGTGGATACACAGCTGATAGTCCTACTGAATAGACTGTTAGAATTTGTATTATGGCAAGAAAAACGCAGCTAAGTAAAGAAAAACGAGTGGTCATCATTACTTTAAGAAATGAAGGTCAGTCAGTCCGGAAAATTGGGAAAACTTTGAAAGTGTCCCCAAGTGCAGTCGCTAAAACCATCAAGCGCTACAAGGAAACTGGCTCACATGATGACCGCCCCAGGAAAGGAAGACCAAGAGTCACCTCTGCTGCGGAGGATAAGTTCATCCGAGTCACCAGCCTCAGAAATCGCAGGTTAACAGCAGCTCAGATTAGAGACCAGGTCAATGCCACACAGAGTTCTAGCAGCAGACACATCTCTACAACAACTGTTAAGAGGAGACTGTGTGCAGCAGGCCTTCATGGTAAAATGGCTGCTAGGAAACCACTGCTAAGGACAGGCAACAAGCAGAAGAGACTTGTTTGGGCTAAAGAACACAAGGAATGGACATTAGACCAGTGGAAATCTGTACTTTGGTCTGATGAGTCCAAATTTGAGATCTTTGGTTCCAACCACTGTGTCTTTGTGCGACGCAGAAAAGGTGAACGGATGGACTCTACATGCCTGGTTCCCACCGTGAAGCATGGAGGAGGAGGTGTGATGGTGTGGGGGTGCTTTGCTGGTGACACTGTTGGGGATTTATTCAAAAATGAAGGCATACTGAACCAGCATAGCTACCACAGCATCTTGCAGCGGCATGCTATTCCATCCGGTTTGCGTTTAGTTGGACCATCATTTATTTATCAACAGGACAATGACCCCAAACACACCTTCAGGCTGTGTAAGGGCTATTTGACCAAGAAGGAGAGTGATGGGGTGCTATGCCAGATGACCTGGCCTCCACAGTCACCAGACCTGAACCCAATCGAGATGGTTTGGGGTGAGCTGGACCACAGAGTGAAGGCAAAAGGGCCAACAAGTGCTAAGCATCTCTGGGAACTCCTTCAAGACTGTTGGAATACCATTTCAGGTGACTGCCTCTTAAAGCTCATCAAGAGAATGCCAAGAGTGTGAAAAGCAGTAATCAAAGCAAAAGGTGGCTACTTTGAAGAACCTAGAATATAAGACATGTTTTCAGTTGTTTCACACTTTTTTGTTAAGTATATAATTCCACATGTGTTAATTCATAGCTTTGATGCCTTCAGTGTGAATCTACAATTTTCATAGTCATGAAAATACAGAAAACTCTTTGAATGAGAAGTTGTGTCCAAACTTTTGGTCTGTACTGTATATACCACAACATTACATTATATATGTATTATGTATACATATTATAACAACAATAGAAATCCAAGATAATATTGATTACTGCTATCTGATGGCGACAGTGGGTAAAATGGGACAAAGACTAGGGCTACACCAAGACATTTGTCTCGCGACTATTTGTTGTAGCAATGTCATGTGACTTTTTTGTTATGATAGTCAATGATGTTGACATACTGCGACCACGATGTGACAGTCGCACAAAAACCCAACTTGGATGTCGCGTCACAGTCGCAGCATGTCACAGTGCAACACCATTGACTATCATAACAAAAAATGTCACACAACATTGTTGCGACGCATGTCGCAGTGAAGTTGTACCCTTTTTGTCGAGTGACTTATTGTCATGTGAAAAGTGTGATCATGTAGCTGTATCCTAATGCTTACATTTTCCCCAGGCATACCATCACTTCTACTCAGTAGATGGTGTCCATATTTTTGGATTGGTTATATAAATATAGTATAGCACAATGTTAGCTTAGAATCTACATCAAGCACTATGGGTGGAGCATAAATCCAATAGGAGAGTCAGCGTGCAGCGAATGCAAGGACTAGTTATTAATATGTTAACAAATTGATTTGGATTTTAAAAAGCTCAGTTGCAAGAAACATTATGATATGGAATATAAACTATTGGAAGAAAAATAAAGAAATTGCAAAAATAGTCAGCAGCAGCTAGTTTGCTTCTGGATAGTTTTTAGCAACAGACCTTTTTCGTATTCTGCACCAAGTAAAAACAAATTGAACAAACAAGTGAAATAGCAAAGTAATTAATTTATATTTCAAAGATGTTTTTTTCATACAAAGATTGGAAATTGGAAATTAAGAAGAACTTTACTACGCTGCATTCAATTTGAGCAATTTAAATTAATTAGAATTAGTACTAGCAACTAGTAATTAGTGAATCTTGGACCAGAAATTGCAATCTGTGGAAATATGACCACCTGTTTTAATTGAGGATTATATTACTTTCATTTAATCAATACACCGTACAATAAGACTGGTGTCTGAGCTCAACTGGCTTTGATTCGTGGTACAATACTTCCTGCCCTGTATTGGCAGTTGTTATAGATGAAGGCAACTGTTTCCTTTACAATGTCAGCAAAGAACATTCTGTACCATTGATATGCCTAGTAGTGGAAAGTGGGCCTACCTCCCAGGTATCCCAGTATTTCTTTTAACTCCTTCCTGTGGCCAGTGTCCTTGTACCAACGCACATAGGGAGTGCTTGAAAAAGGGCATAATAATGTAAGCCCGAAACGTCGTACTGATGTACAATATAGTGTCTGGCCTAATAAATTCTTGAAATTGCAAGCAATACTGGAGTGCTGTCTGTATTTACCCTTTCTACATGAGATACGGATCCCAAGGTGGAGAGTGGGTCCATTGCAGATCGTGCACCCAGGAAAGCCATTCAGTTGATGAGTGCTGTAGCCCCTCTGTGTTAAACGTGACTATACATACTGTAGTTATACAAAAATAGTAAATAGTATAACAGAGGCCAAAGTTATGTGGTCACTTTGGAACAAGTTTACAGGAACATAAACATCAACAAAATACCTACCCGTCTGGGCACTAATTATACATTAGGTTACCTCACCTATGTACTTCACATCCAAACACGGGATTCAGCTTTGCACAGCCTCCACGGGTCATGCAGCTTCCAGGCACTGAGCCTGTATGAGGTTTGGAGGCTTCTATTTATTCCCCAGAAATGATCCCAGCAGATGCACTTTGGGCTGGGGCAAGTGATGTATTGGGAGGGAGTGTCATGTTCCACTACCAACCTAGTTACACCACTCTACTCCATTTAAATCCAATTTAAACTGCACGGCCAGTGGCATACCTTCAATGGAAGCAGGCCATGCAATTGTTACAGGCCCAGGAGAGGGAGGAGTGGCGCTGAATTCCTTCATCTCTTTCAGATGTGAAAAAACAGAATTTTCATGTAGGAACCACTAGAGGGAGCTCAGTGCAAACAGATGACTACAGCTTCCATTTCAGTCACTCATAACTGTATCAATTCCTATGCACTGACCCCCCCCCCCCAGTGTTGACAGTAGGCAGCCAGCTTTATAGATGAAATGAAAGCAAGAGATTTATAAATGTATTTATGCTAGTTGCCTAGCATGAATACATTAAGAAATATGCTGGTTAGAATGAGTGCCATATTTATGAATCACCTGCTCCAGTTTACTGACATAAAAGTCGAATTAAGTGGGTGAGGCCTAGCATGACTTTTTTATTAGAATAGTTGAAATTAAAATTTCATCTGCCTAATAAAAACAAAAAGTTAATACATCAAGTATCTGTGTGTACTAAGTATTGATGGGGCTGAGGGCCCATAATACGTTTTGCTATGAGGCTCTATGAGATCTGTGTATGCCCCTATGCACAGCCTCATCAAGCCCTGCACTATGCATAAGACATAATTTTATTTGGAGTGCCGAGATACTCACAGATACATAAGACATTTTGGAATCATTATTCATTACATGCAATTCTATTTTTTCTGTGCTATTAGGAATCAATGCAGAAAAGTAGTTGTCTTTTCCTCATTCTCTCTGAAATTGTTTTGCTTCCAGGAAAAATGATTACTGTACCAGCAAAGTATAGATACAATTAGAGTGTGTCATTGTAATTAGAGTATTTAATGAGTGGTGCTCAACAGTATGATGATTTTGGATTGATATAAGTATTAAAGTGTACTTCTCATTAGATGAAAAAATCAAGCAAAGCTTGCATAATACTTCACAAATCTTGTGTGGACTGGACCCTGCGCTGGTCAGTGTGTTTTAAAGGGGTTATCCAATCCTATAAAAAAAAACCCTATATGCCAGGCCCCCCACACTGAATATACTTACCTGGGTCCCTGCTTCTTGCGGCGCTACTAGTCCCCACACCTCCGCTTTTGCTTCTCCACGATGCTAGGGAGGCTTGTCCCTGTCCCCGCCTGCCATTGACCGTAAACCCTCCCCCCCTTCCCCAACACCAGATGTTTTCAGCCGCGCACGGGGAGAAGCAGCATCGGCGGTTCGGGTACCAGGAGCGGCGCAGGGAGCATGGACCCAGGTATGTATATTAAGTGTGGGGGGCCGGCATATTGGTTTTTTTTTTATAGGATTGGATAACCTCTTTAAGGCTAGTTACAGACCAGCGAGTTCAATGCTAGAAAAACACGCTGCGTTTGGTAGCGTGATTTCCCATTCTGACCTCTGCTCCTCAGACAGGATCGCTCGGCATTATAAGGCTAGCTTCACATTAGCGCTAAACTGTTCCAGCAGGCTGTTCCGGTTAGAGGGATAGCGCATCTAGCACAGCTGGAGACTACAGCAACACCACCAAGCCCCATTGACTATAATGAGACTTGTCAGGGATTCGGCCTGTTTCAGCATTAGTGCTGAGATTTGGACAAACAAATACTGCTGCAGGTAGCCATTTTTGTCGGTCAAATCCCTACACTAATGCCGGAAACAGGCCAGATCCCTGCTGGGTCCCATTATTGTCAATGGGCTCCTCCAGGGAAAAGAAGTATATGGCTATGGGGGGACACAATGAATGCTGGGTACAGTTTAGCACTAGTAAGAGACTAGTCAAATGATTTATAATGCTGTGAGTAGCTGCATGGAATCTAGTAAATAGTTCTGACATAATTCTGTCAAGTGTAATTCAGTAGATACAGGTCTATCAGGGTCACATAGCATTATAAATCATTGATCCTGTCAGAGGAGCAGAGGTCAGAATGAAAAATCACGCTGCCAAATATTTTAATTATTTATCATTATAACAGAAAAATACAGCATCTTTTACTTACCATAGTAAATCTTAAGAAACAAAATACTGATTACAGAGATGTGATAGTTCCATTGAATATTGAAAAAAATAAATAGTTTCCAATAGATTGTGTAGAAGTGTATGTGTGTGGAGGGACTAAATAGTTTATAAGCAGTTTTTTGTATGGATGGAATAAGGACTAGGCGATTTTGGCAAAACAATAATCTTGATTATTTCAAGTTTATGGTCACTTATCAATTATAATTTTGATTATTTTTTTCTTGCTAAATTAACTAAAAACATTTCCAACTAGCCCAGCTACATTCAGGGTGGCCATTTTCATAACCTCAAAAAGGAGGACATCAAACACCCAAAAGATGGACATCTGGACAATAGGGCATGATACTACAACACACAGAATGTAAATCATAATCTATATAACAGTGTCAAATAAAACTAGAAATCTACAACATAAATGATTGTTTTACTCATCAAACTTGATACCTGCTTGCAATATTTAATTCCTTTCCTCGCTGCCTGCAAGAGTTTATTGGACATTACAGAAAGGAAGTATACAGGGGTGGATTGGGAACTTAAAGTGGCCCTGGAAAAAAACGTAGACATGGCCCCATGTTGTAGGCAGAGCCAAAATGGCAGAAGGTTTGGTCAAGGCAAGTTGGTGTGTTTTTTTTTTTTTTTTTTTTTTAGGGCTATGTGTCATTTTTATTAAAATCAGTTTGTCATGTTTATGCCTTTTAGATCACTTCGTTTTTTTGGGGGAGATGACGCGACAAAAAAAACTGCAAATCCGCAATTTAGATTTTTTCTACAGTGTTCACCATACAGATAAATAAATATGTTTATATTTTAATAGTGCAGGCATTTGTGCACAAAATGTCAGTGATCTTTATTTTTTATTGCTTATTTTTGTTATTAATATGGGGAAAAGATTTGAATTTTTATAAATTATTTTTTTTTTAAAGTTTAAAAAACTTTTTTCATTTTTTTCACATATTTTTGAGATTGCTTCTCCCATAGACTGCAGTGATTTACCATTGCAGCCCATAAGAGATTTACTGGGTACTAAGGTACCACTTGGAACCGAACCCGAGTTCGGGAAATGTTTTTTTGAAAATAATTTATGACGTTATTGTGCAAAGTCTAGCGACGGCCATCTGTGTGCTGTTGGCTACCTGGCCATCTCACCATCAGTAGCGTGCAGCGTCTCAGTTTATATGTTTGTCTGTCTTGTCAATACCTACACTATACGCTCCTGAAGAATGGGCTATGAAAACTTGGAGTCTAAGAAATGTGTTGAGCGCTTAGTCAGTGTAGTAATCCTATTCTGAGACAGTAACTGTAGCCAATATGTTTTATTAGTATAGGCAGTGGCGGTTGATATAAGGGTGATAGGCCTGGCTGATTAAAATAGAGCCAATTGACCTATACTTTCCCTTATATAAAGCTGGGGGTAATTAAAAAATATGGACTAAGAGATTGGGATGAGGCCTATGTTTTATGCGGTCCCAGGTCCATTGTCCCTCGTTTGAGCCACTCCGTACAGTCCTACAGTGTGGCTGGAGTGTCATAAAGTGATATAACTGTCCAGCCTCCTAGTAGCTCACTGGTTGTGGGCTCATAGGACTGCAACACAAATTGAGTTTTATTTGGGTGAACGGTCATTTTATTGGTTTTCAATAAAGGTTATGTTTTAGTGACAATCACAGTAGTAAATCCCCTAGTTTCACACTAGCACTAAACTGTTCTGCTGGACTTGCCAGAGCACCGCCAGGCCCCATTGACTATAATAGGGAGGATAGTGGTTTAGTGGCTACCATTGTTGATGTCCATTGCTGAGCTCTTGGTTTTAATTCCAAAAAAGGGCTTCAGTATTGATTCCATTTAGATAACCTCAGGATCACCATTTTCACTTTGGCCTTTACTGCAAAGATGGAAACTATATTTGTGCTATACTAGTGTTGAAAATTGCACGTGTTGGGCACTGGACCTCTTCAACCTTCCGTTTCAGTTCTGGAGAAATATGTTGAATTGACTAGAGAAAGCTTTTAAATTATTAAATAAGAAAAGCAAGGACTGCAGCCAGATCCTTTATCAAAGGACATTCCTCTCCTCGTAAGTGACATTTTTCCCTAGTGATTGAGACGTTGCCAAAAAAATCTGTGTGCATAACAGCCTCTGCATTGACTGACTATGAACTCCATTTCCTGTTCTAACAATACAACAGCTGGAAAAAAATAATTAGTTCTGATTTTGGAAGTTTCATAATGGTTGGCAGACTATATTATGTCCATTTTTTTACTAATTTAGATTGCTTGTTTTTTTCCTATTTGTGTTTAATATGTTTGCAGTATATAAAAAAATCTAAATATTTTTTTTAATTAAATGAATATAATTTTTATTGGTCAATTAGGTTAGAACTTAAGAATTTTAGAATTAATTATCATATCCCTTTACAATGACATGTATACAGCCACTCATACATGGCATTCGTTAAACCCAGGGGCGTAGCTATAGGGGGTGCAGAGGTAGCAGTTGCTACCGGGCCCAGGAGCCTGAGGGGGCCCAAAGACCCTTCTGCTACATAAGAAGACACACAAAGCACTGAGGGAAGGGGGACTCAAGCTGAACTCTTGCACCCGGGCCCATGAGCCGTTAGCTACGCCCCTGGTTAAACCATTCAGTATGGAATGCTAATTTTGCATGCTATTTTATTATGATGTTTTTCTAGACAACGGACTGACTAGTGAACCTCCAAATAATCTTTTATGTATCTTCTTTATAGTCAAATGATACAACATATTTCATGGTTGTGTGGTTAAATGGTAACTATCCAAGAGTTTGAGGCCTGTGACGTTTCCCTATGGAAACAATGTAGCACAGCCAGCTTGGCTGTTTGTGTAACCTGGCCACTTCTGGCCACCACAAAAGGCAGGTTTTCCAACCTCAGCCAGGAATGGCTAAGATGGGAGTACCCCTTTAATGAGTTTAGAAATTTGCCATTAGTAGTGTTCAAATTTCCAAGCCTGACACTTCCATATGAATGTGTTATAAAATATAATACTCTTTTTTGTTTATATATGCCCCTTTTAAATATTCTAATATTTAGTGTTTTGATAAAGAAATGAAATATTCATGACTGAGATTGGAATACCTGTCCTATGCAGTAGGACAATCACTGGCCTTAGCGATGAACCTACCTCAGCCAGTGAGAGGAGCAACGGTTCTTTTATGTTTCACAGTTTCTGGTCTGTTTTTAAAGAAAAGTTTTTCCATGGAAAACACCTTTAAATACCTTTAGTGTTGTTTTTGCAGTACATGATCGTCCTGTCGCATGCCACTTGTTGTATCTCGGCATTTCTGGCTTTTGGGCTTACCAGAAGGCCATCAGTGGTCACTTGACTACAATTCACAGATTACAATGTGCTTGAACGCTCAGGCTGCTTGCCACCCATCCACATACACTATGCACTGTGATAAATAGTCTGCATACGTACGTGCTGTCATTGCTGACAACATATAGATTTGGAGTGGAAACCAGCTGGTATATTTAATGTGCTTGAAACGTAGCTTCTCGGAAGAAATAAGTCCCAGTCAACCCCTTTAATAAAATGATTGAACATGGACAAAAATACCATTTTCACTTTCATATCTGAAAGCATCATGAAAGTGACATAAATGAGTTGTTCTGTGCTGAGCTATGTGAGAACATGGAGCCCTTATACTGTTCTTAGATGGTGGCCCTATGATGTCCATCACTGCTTGTACAGACCATTTTGTATAGAAACCATATAGGTCAAGTGAATATTCTGTGTGAAATAAATTAATATTGTTGGTTACTAAGATACATTGAAAACTGGAAAATGTGATTAATATTTAATTGTATTCCATAGTTTTTAAAGAGGACCTTTCATGTGATTATGAGTTACAAACGCTTACCAAATAGGGCGGCCCCTACAGATGCCAGCCCTTTTTTTTTTGTAAAATACCCATCCATTCGACTGCTGTGTCCCCCGCTGTGTTTGGTGCCTGATATGTTAATTTAGACCATTGGTACAGGGAGGAGACATTTAGTTTTCTCAATGGGCGTCTCCTTCTCCCTGTCTGTAGCGCGGTCCAATTGGAGCAGAGAGCATCACAGCCAGGGAGAAGGTGAGCTGTTTTTTTCTCCCTGGCTGTGATGTTCTCCACTGTGACTGGCTCGCTCTACAGGCCAGGGAGAAGGAGACGTCCATTGAGAAAACCAAATGTCTCCTTTCCATGTACTGATGTCATGAACGTGCCAGGACATACTGACATTCCTGAAACAGGTGGCAGGAGGTCAGTGAGGTTGGCAACACGTGGGTTAATATGATAGGTTCTCCTGTTTTGTTGTTGCTGACATTCACCACACCCTCCCCTTCAGGTGTCTTTTCAATTATCCTTGCCTATTTAGTGTTGCTTATCCCACCATGCTGTGCGGTGTATACTTTCTGTTGCATCTGTGGCCTGTTGGTGTGTGATTCTCAGTGGAGATCTCGTGGCTGCCATTTTCTACTGGAAAGTTAAGTGTCCTCTTTCCCTTTTTGTATTTTGTATTATTTGAGTGTATCCCTTCCCGGTGTTTGGGCCTGAGGGGAGACTCCTGTTTGTCCAGGTTGGTGGAGGAACAGTGGGACTTCCTGACATTATCTTCAGGGTCCTTCAGGGAGAGTTAGGGTCCTAGGTATCCAGTGCATGAACTTGCCTACCTTCGAGGCCTGTTCATACTGGTTGTAGTCAGGACTGGAGTCAGTGTTTCTCTAGGAGGTGTCCATCTGCCTTCCTTAGTTTCCAGGCCTAATCACCATTTCCTTTCCCCCCTTTCCCTCCTGCGCTTGGTGTGGTATCTTCCCCCCACACCAGAGTGTGACAACTGATGGTTTAAATTAACATATCAGGCACCAAAAACAGGGGAGGACACACCAGTGGAACGGATGGATATTTTAGAAAAACAAAATTGCTGGCATCTGTAGGGGCCACCCTATCTGGTAAGCATACCATTTTGTAACACATAATCCCATGTAAGGTCCTCTTTAAATGTGTTACCTTGTTAGTTACATTCCACTGATTTATACATAGTTTACTATATGACACCTTAGGGAACAAATGACAAATGATGGTATGTATGGTAGGCTCCTCTTACCACATGGTAAAATAATAATGAACCATGTAATCAACAGCACTTTGAAACGAAACATATGCTATGGGCATACAGTCATTAGAAGCATTTTGATTACTTTGATGAGCTCAGAGGTGGAAATAGTAAATGTACAAAATACACAAAAAATAAAAGTTATTTATCCCTTAATATCCTCCTCTCCTTTGATTATATTCTAGTCTAGTATTCCAATCAAAATTGTGAGACATAAATAATTCTTCTATAAGTGCACATAAAGATCTGTCAATGCACTCTCATTTTTATAAAATTGTATTTTGGCCTTAAAGGGGTATTTCCATCTGAGACATTAATAGCATATTGCTAGGATATGTCATCAGTGTCAGATAGGTGCCATTCCAACCACTGGGACTCAGTCCTATCTCCAAAATGGGACCCCCGAAGTCATCACTGTGGGAGTTCTTAAAAGCCAAGTACTGGCAGTCCCATAGCGGTGAATGGAGTGGGGGCTGCGCTTGTGCAGCTTGCTTTCTGTTCATCGTTAAGGGACTTTCAAAACCCACACCTATCTGACCTACCCTAGTGATATACCACCAATGTTCCAGATGGGAAAACCCCTCTAAAAGAGTTTTCAAACCATTAAATACTGTATTCATTATATATATGTCAGAAACTCTTATATATCACAAATTGCAAATTTACTAATACTGTCTAATTGAAACAGTGTAAACTTAGAACAAGCATTCTGGACCAATTTTGGCCCATCTTGTCGGATTTTAAAAGGGTTCTCCTGGAATTAATAAAATGAAAATACTTAAATATTACTTTATTATAAATATATTCACAAACACCTTTCATTAGTTATAATGGCTGGATTAATTTTGCCATCACATACACTGCTCATTTCCATGGTTATGACCACCCTTCAATCCATCAGTAGTGGCTGTGCTTGCACACTATAGGAAAAAGTGCCAGCCTCTCTGGTAGCCGGGACCGTGGGAGCTCACATAGGCTGGTGCTTTTTTCAGTAGTGTGCAAGTACAGCCACTGATGGATTGCAGGATGGTCGGAACCATGAAAACAAGCAGTGTATAATGTGATGGCAAAATTAATCCAGCCAGCAAAGGAAACAATATGGATAACAACAATACATTAGTAAGTGCTTTGTATTAACTTTCTCCAAATCATAAATGCCATTTGCTGAAGTGACACAACCCCTTTAGCACATGTAGTGCAAGCCATGTATCCAGTTTTTTTGGTCACCTTGAAATAGAATTCGATTTTAAATTTGGTTTTCCATTTACATTCTACTAAAAAAAAATCATGTGAAGGTTATGATATTTACTTAAATAGTATCCACCTGGTGTTTTAATGCTTATAGCAATGTGCACATCCAGGTGAATGGATTAGGTGAATGCTGGTGGACAGATTTGCTCAGTCACTCTCCCTTCGGTGATTTTGGCTTTGTGATCTCTCTTTACTGATGAGTAAAGAATAGGACTAGCTTACTAACCTGCTTGTCAGGATAAAACCAGAGCCTTTGCAGTCGCATGGCAGTGTAGCTGAAAAGGCTTCTCCTCAGCTTTGTAGCCTTTTATTATATTTTCTTCAGGACTATATACAGCGAGCCCCTGTGGGAACCAGTGTAAAGGATGGGACTGGTAGTGGCCCTAATATACTGTAGCTGTATTATGGTATCCTACCTCAGGATGGCGCTCCCTGGGGTCCTTTGGTTACGGTAGGCAGCTTGTAGCTTACAGTGTTTCTACCACATGCAGAGGAGGCTGTAGCCAGATGGCAATTACCTTCTTTGCCTAAGTCCACAATCCCTTTCTGATGGCTAAACCTTCTATAGGACTTTTCCCTTCTGAGGGCTGGCACATAGGTTGTTTGTGGACTATAGAGAAAGGGAATCTCCCCTCAGGGTCTGCTTCTTGCTGCTCTGAGGTGTTCTCTCCTCAGTAGTCAGCCATTAACTCCAGAATCTTCCTCCTAGAGAGGAAGTGTGGAGCCAACCCTGACTAGCCACATGGGACGGTATGGGATTTGCAGTACATGCACATAATATATTAACACTTTCAAAGCTTTGCAGTGTATTTCAGGACACTGCACCTGGGCTATTTTGGCCTAGGAGAAAGTGGTTTAACGGGAGAGGGAATGGCAGGTCCCATCACCTGTCCTACCTGCCATTCCCAAAAAAAATCCAGCACTGAAAATCAAATTTACAATTTACTATAAACTAAAATTTGCTGAGGCAACCGAGCTCCTGGGTCACCCATGTAAGCAGTCTGGGAGAGATATACACCCTATCTAATACCTTTCCAAACACTGTGTTTCATATATATATATATATATATATATATATATATACACACACAATGTATATAGGCTCTCGTCTGCGCCCCTTTATATACAGGTATGGTGCCTCTTGTCTGTGTCCCCTTTATATAGAGTGCCTGTTGAATATGCCCCTTTTTCTTTATAGTGTTTTTTGTCTTTGCCCCTTTAGGTACAGTTCCTCTTGCCTGTGTCCCCTTTATATATAGTGTCTCTTGTCTGTGTCTCCCCTTATATATAGTGCCTCTTGTCTGTGCCCCCTTCATATTTAGTGCCTCTTGTCTAAACCCCCCCCACTTGTGTAATGCCTCTTCTCTGTTCCCCCTACACACATACTGTATTATAATACTTACCTGTCCCTGGTCCCAGAAAGCAACTCTCAGGTGAATCTGTGCTCAGGTGAATCTGTGTCCTGTATCCTGATTGCCCCTCTTCCCCAGTCAAGTTGCATATCAGGACGTGGAGCAAGTGCTTCATTTGCACCAATGATGATCATGGCTTTTCAGGCAGCTCCGTATGACAGGTTTGAGAGCCCCACAAGACCCCTGGCTTCCATAACAACCAATAAGAGGGGACCCTACAGATGACAGGGTTGCCATTGACAGCTGTATCTGAGGGGTTAAATTATTGGGATCCAAGTCATCTCCAATCCTGGTTACTGCTGGCCAACACTGCCGCATATAGAGTGAGCCCAGCACGTGAGCTCCAAACAACCGCTTAACACATATGATGTATAGGTACCAACAGCATTAAGGGGTTAATTGCTTACTAGAGCTCATTATGTGGTGGCTGATGGAAGCCAGGATTTTATCATTTTAACTATGAGACGACGATGCAGCAGTCAACGAAACAAATATTAAGGCTGGTGCTACACAGCGTTCTTGTCCATTATAGCCGTTGCACGAGTAAAGATTGCTATATAGAAGTGCAGCCATTAAACTGAATGGGGTCACGGTCATGACAACTTCGAGTCACACTACGACCGTATTCAGTTCAATGGCTGCACTGATACACAGTGATCTTTGGTCATGCAACAAGTGTTGCAACCAAAATTGTTCTTTATGTATTATAAAAATGAATTTTTAAAATGAATCCGCACTTTAAAGGGACAGCTGTTGATATTCATAGAATACAATTGTTTTTAGAAATTCTGGCTGTTTTTCTTTTTCATTTCGACAGTACTATAGCTATGAAGTGCAAAATATTTTTCTTCTGTACCAGTCAGAAAAGAGTAATAACACTCCTCTATCTAAATCCATTGTTTAGTTCACTGGTGAGGAGGAAAGATGTTATCTGTTCGTATAAAAGTGTAGAACTGCAGAAGAGCGTTAAAGTTAGCAACGTAATGTGTGATGTTCTAATTGAGTCACTCACCCCTCTGCCCTCTCTGGCCCAAAAGAGGAAGTTAAGAGAGAAGACAGGAAGTAGAATATATGGAGTGACCAAAAAAATTATTTAAAAAAAATTGCATAAAATATTCACGTGAGAAAAAAAATGATGATTGTAGTCTCCCTTCAAGTATAGACTTTTGGTGCTTGGCACACTCAGTTATTTTTGTATTCATGGGTTTTGTGATTGTTAAATCCTTCCTTTGTGAGAAATGTGGAATTTCAACAGCATAGATTGTTAAAGTATCAGGAACCAGTTTTGAATGCGGAAAGGTGTCAATTTAATGAATATATTACATATTGATAGACTTGTAACTATATTCCAAAACGAAATATTATACCACATTAAAAAGTTTAAGACAGCTTTTCTAAAAACCTGTGCTGCTGAACTTAGAGTCCAAAACCATTTCGACTTCTTCCCCCAAAAATATAGATATATATAAAAACTGAAATTTTTTTTCAAAACATTGTATTTGGAATATTCTTTTACTTTTAAGATGGCAACTTTATTTCATGAGTTGTTATCAGCAATGTCAAATATGTAGTTATTTGTATTTGTTATTAATTTATTAATTTTGCACAATATAAGTACTTTTAATGAAAAGAAAAATGCAATGATGTAATTCAGTCAACAAATAAATAAAAATGTTACAGCCCCTAAAAACAAATTCAGTAAATTCCAAAATCCTGATGCCGCCCCTTCCTTGAATGCTGCCGTGCCCCCAAACAGCAGTTTACAATGACATATGGGGTTTTGGCGTATTCAGAAAATTGCATAACAAATTGTAGGGTGTATTTTCTACTGATGCCTTCTGAAAATTAAAACTTTGGGGCTAACTCAACATTTTATTGGAAATAAAATATAATTTTTCATTTTTCACAGCCAAGTATTTCTAAATTCTATGAAAAGCTTGTTGGGTCAAAGCACTCACCGCACCCTTCGATCAATTCCTTGAGGGGTGTAGTTTCCAAAATGAGGTCACTGTTTGGGGTTTCCTTTGTGGTTAATGACCACACAGCAATCCATTTTATCAAGCTCTCCTGCATAGTTTTTTTTAATCAAAATTATTTTTTGCGAATTCTATTTCCTGGAATAAGCATATGGATTTCTTTGTTCATCTTCCACAAATCTGGATAATCCTTTTCAAAACATGTTTTGGACAAAAAATAAGATCACAAGTGACAGCTTTTTATTGCTAGGCAATGTCTGGTTTTTGAAAATGCTTCATGCTGTGTGAGTTAAAAGGTGTGCAGATTTAGTCCCTGGAGGTGTGCAACCCTATTAATAGTCTGGCAGGACCATGTCTTTATTTCAGCATGCAGGTCAATCTGTGTGGTTGGCTTATATATATATATTTTTTGCAAAGCCTTATTTGCAGCTTTGCAGTTAGCAAATTTAGTCTTATGTATTAAAAGAACTAGACACAACCAAGTTACTTTAATTGTTAGTTTTGGTAGTAAAAGGCAATAGCAAAAGGTGTATATTGGTTTTAATTCACACAGAAAAAAATCTATAAAAGTTGAATTGCTACTAACTAATAGAAAAGCTGAACAGTTACCTGCCCCTTTGAACTACGTACAACAAACACATGGAAAGAATTTTTGGATGCAATATATTTTGGTGAAGTAGGTGTGTCTAGAACATTTAATAATTAACGGTTAAAAAACAAAGCACAATGATAATAGTCTATCTATAAAATCTGCGAGAGTGCTGCAAGAAGTAAAATAAAGTAAAAGGAAAGTACTTCTTCTGTCTTGGAACACCAGTCAGTTCTCTTTGGTTGCTAATTGGATTCCAAAGTATACAAGGGGGCCTTTAGGCCTTATGCACACGCAATATGTGGGCACCAGCCGTGTGCTCCCCACATCCCGGATGTGGACCCATTCACTTGAATGGGCCCGTAATCCGGAGCTGCGGTGTGGAACGGAGGCATGGAACCCCAAGGAAGCACTACGGAGTGCTTCCTTGGTGTTTTTGTCCGTGTCTCTGCACCGCAAAAAAAAAATAGAACATGTTCTATTTTTTTACGGTGTGGACGGATCACGGACCCATTCAAGTTGAATGGGCTCGATCCGTCCCGGCCGCCACATGGATGTTGCACAAATTGCGTTCCCCAATGCACGGAACGGCCGCACGACGACCGTGTGCATGAGTCCTTAAACTGTAAAGTACAGGCTAAAAGGAAACAAAGCCTAAAGTGCTGAAAACCCCATGTACAGGTCCTCAGTAATTATGTTTATTATACTCACAGTGAAAATCATAACTAAAATCAAAACTTCCTGGTCCTGACTTCTTATGCCTTATGTATACACTTTTGAATAGCATTAACCAATTTAAAAAAATCACATAAAGATGAGTCAAATTATATAGACTACCAGATACCTTATACGTTCTATATTCATACATTAATTACTTCAACATATACCAGAGGTGTTTTTTTCTCCATTCATAACATTTTGTTTTCATGACAAACCCTTTTCATTATCTAAGCAATGGTACACTGGTCTATGATAACCCTGCTCGCTGTCAGGCTGCATATAATTTATGACAAGGCGTACGGCTCGTCATAAATTAGGTGCAGCCTTGGCAGTCCACGCGTCTGTACTGAAATCTATGCCAATCCCTGGCTGGCAGAGATTTCAGTCTTTTTCTATGCCAGAAAACTGGCATGAAAGAAGATAAATGTATCAGGGATGTTGTCCCCTGCCTGCCCACACCATGCCCCCTTTTTGAAAAGCGCCAATTTTTGTGCAAGTGGTGTTAGAAAGTTGCAAACAAGCAGCTTATGACTTTTTCATGCCAGAAAACTGGCAAAACAATATGATAAATTAGGCCCAATTTGTCTTTAGATGTTAATATACTGAAATGTCCACAGATATAGTTCCATTTGTGTTCCAGGCTTTGAACGCCTTCTAGACCATTTTTTATAATTGCATTTTACTCATTTTGGACTAAAAATAATTCTTACAATTGGTCTTTATTAAGATTTTCAACAGTTTTCCACTACAATTTTCACTTTCACTACATACTACACACTATTGGGCTTTGCTTCATACTGAATCCATCAGACAGCTGCTCTGATGGCTCGATCTGCCTCTGCCTAGCAGAAACCCAATACGTCACCGGATCTAATCAAAAAGCCCTTGCCCTGTGTGGTTTAGCGCAAGGTGAGGGAGAGAATCAGAGCATGAAGTGCTTCGATGCTCATCTCAGATGGGCTACCTGGGTGAAGAAGGGGATATGTCCTGGTTCAGAGCTGAACCTGGACAACCCCTTTAGACCCCTTTCACATGACTGTATGCCCTCCAAGAGCACTCCTGTGATCGATGCCGCTCCGGGACATATGGCCCGTTCACGGACCGGTTGTCTTGGAGGGCATACGGTCGTGTGAAAGGGGCCTTAATAAAAGAATATTGTAGAGGGAGATTGCAGGGAGACTTATTCTGGTTCAGTTTTATTTATTTATTCATACATTTACTTATTCCTACATCAGCCAAACTAAGATATATAATACAGTACCAATAAGATGGAAGTCTTTATTATTCCAGTGCCAATCAATACCATCCAGTTTGCATCTGTCAGTATTGGGTCCTTGACATCACCGCAGTGTGGCAGACCGCTGTTTGCACACTGTAGCGCCATGTCTCCCAGCTCTTGCCTACCTCGCAGAAGGAGCAGGCACCCACCAGCATACTGCCGCATCCACCCTCACAGCCAGGTCTCCCCTTGTGCGCTATAGCGCACGCGCGTGCACCTATCCCTTTGTTATTGGAGAGGAGAGCATGCCTTCTGATTACTGTCTCCACCCGGAGGCGGGGTTACTAGTATTTAGGGCAGCTTCACTGACCATGAAGTGCCCAAGCCTGGTTGTCATACCTGATAACCTCTGCTGAAGCTTCCTGCTGCTCTGACCTGCTTGAGTACTGGACTTTTGCCAATTAACCCTGACCTTCCCTGCCTATCTGCCTGCTACCTGGATTACCTGGCTATTGACCCCTGCATTGCCTGACTACAATTCTGCCTGCTACTTGAATTACTTGGACTATTGACCCCTGCATTACCGCACTACAATTCTGCTTGCAGTCATCTGTAAGTTCGTCTGGACTTCTGACCTTGCACTGCCTGACTACGAGTCTGAACCAGTATACAGTATTACTCTGAACTTTGTTTTGCCTTTGTTTCAAGTGACTTTTGTTTCCCTTCTGCCGGTAAAGATCATCTGTTCCGTTACTCTGCCTCTGTTGGATTATGTACATACTTTCTGGGTGACCAGTTTAAACACCAGTGTCCTGACTCTGGGAGTCAGCAGTCAGCAATATTGGGCTAATTCCTAGTCCACTATCAGCTGACCCAGAGGATCCACATCCTCTGGTCGTGACGGCACCCGTTAGGGGGGCCAGGTCTTAAATGGGGTTGTCCCATGAAAAATATTCTACAGTTTTCAAACCAGCACCTGGATTTGAATACTTTTGTAATTGCATGTAATTAAATATTTAGTATAGCCTCTGAGGTATTCAATAAAATATATCTGTATAGCGCCACCTGCTGTTTGTTCTTTTTCTTAGACCTGTTCACTGAGAAGGTCGCACATGCTCAGTGTCATTCTTCATCTGTCTCCTGAGCTGTGATAGGGAGAACATGGACACGCCTCCTGAGTTGCAGCAGAAAAGACACTCACCTTGAGCTGTCAGCTTGATATAAATGTGTATAAGAGCAATGAACAGGGAGATCTCTGGATCCATGTGAGGTACAGGACTGGTTCTAGCTTTGTTAGAAAGAGATTGTCATGTACTATATGATGTCTGATTATCATTTTTTACATTACTCATGGGATAACCCCTTTAATGATAACCATCCTTATCTTTTGCTGGCTTTACTTCTTCCAAATCATCGTTCAAAGTCTCCATGTCCTAGAAAAGTCAGTAAGATGCAGAGAGGAGGCGTTGGATGACTTATTCTCATCAATATTAGATGATGTGGAAAAGGAGGAAAAGCAGAAGGCAGAAGTAGGGCAGGAGAGCGCTGGGGTTAGAAAAGTGGGTGTGTCAGAGCTGATTAATATTCTTTGTTTACTGTCAACCTGCAGGAGATTGCAGGCCAGAACTGCAATAATTTGCAAATTGTGCCTCCACCTAACCAGCCAAACCCTATACCAGCAACAGCTCCTGTTTAAAAGTGCATTAAAGTTGTTGTGTGGCCATTAACAATGAAGATGACTATAGATTATGGTCTTCATTATTAAATGAAAGGCAGCTGTGGGCTAATTGGCTGGGCGTTTCTTCACTGCAGCATGATCGCAACCCACCGCAGCATGGCCGCTTTGTGAGGCCATACCCTATGGCAGAGTGGCCTGGGTATACCTGATTTATAGCAATTTGTGAGGAATTCATTCGGAACAAATCAGATTTCTTGGCAAGCTTCTGCAAAGTTGTCAAATCTAATTTTTTTAAAACATCACTCATCTGTAGTCATTGCTGATACTTAAAGAGTACCAGTAATGCTGAATGGGACAAACCACATAAAGCCATGACATTGCAGTGTGTACCCTATGCAGACAAATGCATATTGTTGGTAATAGCTTTATATTTGTAAAGAGTCCCCCTTTAAGAATTATCGATGACTGTAGTGAATAACAATAGTATTTATTTCTTCACAAGGGGGCACGGAAAGCTTGACAGTTGTCTCTTAAATGCACAGTACTTGAATGTTGCTGAAATGAAACCTGCAGTTCTTGAGCGGTTCTACAGTGCAGCAAGGGAACATGTGATGATCAACTGGTCCTCTGCATGCTGGGTTATGTGCCTATCCTTCAGTACCACTTTAAGTCCATTTGGGAGGCTAACCCCTAACAACTGCACGTCCTGCTTAGGAAGCACTTGGGGCATTCCACCAGCCTCTCTGTATTGGTAGGACCAGCGATTCCAGAGGTCCTCGTGACTGCAAGGTCACTACTTGCCATGAAATTATTTTCAAATATCCTAAGCAAGGAGTGACTAAACAATGCCAAATCTCAGACCACCACACATTATAATTTCGTGTTCTTGCCAGCAATGGATACTACTCTTTAAGAGACTGCTAACTTTAGCATGCAATATAACAATACTGGTGCTTCAAATGGAAAAGATTTATCCTATCTCAGGTCAATAATTGCAGACCACTCCAACTTGCCAAAGGCTAACTTTACCTAGCAACTTACACCTTACCATTTGGACTGTTAGCAGTTTCAGTTTTACTAGCTTCCACTATTATATACTCCTGGTTCGTGTCCCACAGTGCTCACATCATTGTCAGCATCAGACTCTTCTTGGTTTGGACTTTGATGTTGACACTTCATTCTGCAAGCTGACTGCCAGGAAAATAACTATTTCTGCTGCCTAGTCTGTGGATGGCAGTGCTGCTCTGGAGCGTGCTGTAGTAGTCCATTACATCTTGGGGTGAGGGTGGAATTTTCTTATTTCAGTTCTTGAACCACTCCAGGAAAATTTGTCCTTGTTAATGATCAGATACATTTGAAAGATTGGAATGCATATGGGTTTAATTTCTTTATGTATTGCTTTTATATACAGTGCCTTCAAAAAATATTCATACCCCTTGAACTTTTCCACATTTTTTCACATTATAGCCACAAACTTATTTGTATTTTATTGGGATTTTATGTGATAGACCAACACAAAGTAGCAAGTATGTGTAAAGTGAAAAGAAAATGATACATTGTTTTCTAACTTTTTAATAAATAAAAATCAGAAAAATGTGTCATGCATTTGTATTCAGCCCTATTGAGTCAATACTTTGTAGCACTACCTTTGGCTGCAATTTCAGCTGCATGTCTTTGGGATATGCCTCTAACAGCTTTGCACATCTAGAGGCTAAATTTTTTGCACATTATTCATTGCAAAATAGCTCAAGCTCAGTCAGATTGGATGGAGGGCATCTGTGAACAGCAAGTTTCAAGTCTTGCCACAGATTCTCAATGAGATTTAGGTCTGGATTTTGATTGGGGCATTCTAAGACATGAATAAGCTTTGAGCTAAACCATTCCAAAGTCTTTTGAAGCCTCTACCATTTTTTTCTTTTTGCTTGTCTGCTGTGATCCCTACATGGCTAGTGGCAAACAGCAAATAGGATTTCTTATGGCTTGCTCTCAAACATGGCTTTCTTCTTGCCACTCTTTTATAAAGGCCACATTAGTGGAGTACACAACTAATAGTTGCCCTGTGAACAGATTATCCCACCTGAGCTGTGGATCTCTGTAGCTCCTCCAAAGTGACCTTGGGACTCTTATCTGCTTTTCTAATTAGTGTTCCCCTTGCCTGGGCTGTCAGTTTAGGTTGATGGCCATGTCTTGGTAGGTTTGCAGTTGTGCCATAATCATTCCATTTAAGATAATGGATTGAACAGTGCTTCATGAATTGTTCATAGCTTGGGATATTTTTTCATAACCTAACCCTGCTTTACACTTCTCCACAGCTTTATCCCTGACCTGTCTGGTGTGGTCCTTGGTTTTCATGATTCTGTTTGATCACTAATGTCCTACCACTGTAGTTTGATATGGCAGTGGCATTTTTTATTTTATTTACTTTATTCTTTTTCACATTGTGAAACCAACAACCATTGTTAACTCTTTCTGTTCCAGGGGATTGAACATTTTGCACCTCTGGTGGCCAGGACAATTTTTGCCGTTTTGACGTTTACAAATAAAGCCTAAATTACACATCTAATAAAAATCACTCAAAATATAGAAAGGAAAAAACTGTGTGGCACTCACCATTCAGTAGTCCAAAGTTTATTAGAGGCAATTATTAGTGCCTCTAATAAACTTTGGACTACTGAATGGTGAGTGCCACACAGTTTTTTCCTTTCTATATTTTGAGTGGCATATTGCTTTACCTGTTTGTGTAGAGCACCACTGTGGTCCAGTTAACGGCACCCAGGTCGCAGAAGAGTCGCAGAAGAGTCCAATATATATATGCAGGCATTTTTTTAATAGTGCCATCCCATTCTGGACTTTTTTCGTTTATACTTTATGGACTGTTTAATAAAAATCACACTAAGGCTACATTCACACGTCCGTTTAAAACATCCGCAATCTATCCGCATCCGTTCCGCAATTGCGGACGGTTTTTGCGGATATTTTGCGGATCCATTCATTTCAATGGGTCCTGATAATCTGCGGACATTGCACCGTATGTTGTCCGTATCCGTTAATCTGTTCCATTCCGTTTTGCAGATCCGCAAACAGAAATCCTCCTGTACTACTTTTCCTCCTGTTTTGAGGTCCGTAGCCCAATACAAGTCTATGGGACGTCCGTAAATGCGGAAGACATGCGGAAAGTCATCCGCATGTCATCCGTATTTGCGGATTCCGTTCCAGGAGGGGTGAAAAAAAAAGATGTTATTCATCCTTCCGTTTTTTGTAGATCCGCAAAAATCGGATGACATATGGATACATCCTTTCCGTTTTTTACGGAAAGACGGAACGGATGTCCTGGAAAAACGGAGTTTTTTGCGGAACAACGGATCCGCAAAAAACTGACCGTTTTCCAGGATGTGCACACATACGGACGTGTGAATGTAGCCTAACTAATACACAGTTTTTCTTTCTTATGTGCAGCCAGTCAGCATGTCACCCACTACCCCCCTCACCTCCTCCCTGCTGGCTGACATCCTGGCATATCTCAGGCTGTGTAACAGCTAGAAAGTCAAGCCAGGTCTTGTTTTAACGACCAGGTCCATGCTTCGTTTTTGCATTTTTTAAATTTTTCTAAGAGCCATAATAATTTTTTTCATTCTAAGAGCCATAACTTAATTTTTCCGTTCACATAGCCATATGAGGACTTAATTTTTGTGGGAAATGATGCATTTTTTAATGGCATCATTTAATTTACCATGTCTTGCATTGAAAAAGGGAAGAAAAAACTGTGGGGTAAACCAAGGTTTTTGAGGTTTTGCTGTTCCCTGTGCACTAAAAATGACATGACATCCTTATTCTGCAGGTCAATATCAAATAAAAACCTTTGAAAAAAATCATAATTTTGTTTGCATTACTATCAAACATATTTTTTGTATCTCCATCTACAGAGCTGTATGAGTGTTTGTTTTTTGCGGGATGACCTGTAGTTTTTATTGGTACTTTTTTGGGGTGCGTACAACTTTTTGATCACTGTTATTGAATTTTTTTGGGGGGACAAAGTAACTACAAAATGGAAACTACAGGAAATTTTAATTAAACGACCTGCGATCTTCTGATTACTTGTCCCATACACCATAATGGAGAAATAATATGGTCTATGACCCTTTCATTGCCTGCCTGTGAAGCTGTGCCTTGTGCACAAATTTACAGGCAACTTACCCTGACAGGCCTGGTAACCTTTAGCAGGCCCTTTGCCTACCGATCGGTAGGCAAAGGGAGAAAGGTTAAATAACAGGTTTCGCTGATCTGGGTCATTGCAGCCAGGCGCCTGCTGTACAGTCAGCACTCCACATGTATAGAGTGCTCAGCGCAGCAGTCAGCTCCATACAAGCCCTTGCTCATAATGCCATACATGAACAGCATTATGCGTTATGTGGTCAAAGCTGCAAAATCGGATGCAGGTTTCACTGTGACCCCTTTCTAAGGGATTTAACTTGTTATTTATCATGGCTAGCTTTAAAGCAAGACCTGGCTTGAATCTATAGATGTTACACAGCCTGAATTCCAGCCATTAGTAGCAAAGATGTATGAGATGCATCCTTGGCTAAAGAATTACTACCCTTCAAGGACATACTTATGAGACACATTCTTGGCTGGGAGAGGGTTAAACATACCCATAGTTTCTGATGGGTTTTCAAGATCAGCTGCCATAACTATACAGAAGGGACAGTATGATATCGGACCATTATATGATTTGTATATGGCAGTTTTCTCTTCTGCAAGCTACATCTCTCTTTTTCAGTTGTCTCTGAACTGGTGGGTGGAGACTGCCTATTTTGATGTCCACCCACAGAGTGCACATAGAGACATGAGATTCTGTTTCCTAGCTTTCTCTCACTAACTAAGAATCACTCAGAAGCACCATATAGGAAAGAAATGAGGCATAAAGCAGTTTAGATGTGAAAAAAATACTTGGATGAGATATAATGTTTATGGTTAACTGCTGAATCATGCCTGTCACCTTGTATCTCACTCTGCTGCTCCTCCCGCTCTCCTCTCCATAGCCTTCCATGGGATCATGTAATGTGATACCTTAGTAGCAGGCAGCCTGTCTTGGTCTCTCAAGACTGATTTATAATAGAATTAAAAGTGAATGTCAGTTTTCAAAAGGGTGGAAAAGCGGGAGAACAAGGCATTTTCTTGTTTCTTGTTCTCTTTGAAATGATATACCACTCTTATATACACATGTAGTACTGGTTAATGCAACGTTATGTGAAATGACAGTGACCATTTAGGTCTTAGGAGGGCAATTTATATATATTTTACAATAACGATTTCCCTCTGAAACTGCAGCTGATGTGCAAAGTCCAGACATTTTACATCATATTTCATGTATCACCTTTGGAAATAACAGAATATCATAAAATTATTTTTTGCAAACATATTTTTGCAATGTTCTTTCACTTTCACAATTTTATGGTACTGTCTAAAGAGGATACATTTTTAATTTTGGAATACCAGTTGATCAAATTTCCATTAATATTCTTTGATGTTGCTCTGCTATGTTATTCTACAATTCTTTCTTTCTTTTTTTTTTTTGTAAATATTGCACTCTACCATAAACAGAATTGTGCTTTTTTGGCAAACTTAGCTAGGGTCTAAATGAGCTACAGGGGAATATTAATTAAGACTTGCATTTCTTAGGCCAGTCTTAGGGTAGGTTCACATTGCCTTTCGTTTTCCGTTCTTCTGATCTGTCAGAAGAAAAGGAAAAAAATGCATTGTTTATTTTGAACATCCGTTATGCTTATTTTGCATCTGTTTTAGCTTTTTCCGTCTGAGATCTGTTATTTTCTTCGGGAGGAAAGGTCCTCTATGAAGGACTTTTTCCCCGTCAAAAATAACGGATCTCATATTGAACCAATTTGAACCAATTTTTCATATCATGTAGTCAGAAGCAAAATGGGAAAACAATTGGTAAATGCAGTTGTGCCATTGTTTTATGTATTTTGTATTTACAGTGTTCACTGTGTGGTAAAAAGGACATTATCTTTATTCTATGGGTCAGTATGATTACAGTGGTATCAAATTTTTATATTTTTCCTTTTAATACTTAAAAAAATATATCTTTCTTTAGGTCGCCGTTTTTTGACACCCATAACTTTTTTATATTCCATCTACGGAGCCATGTAAGGAGCTTATTTTTGTACAGCAAGCTATAGTTTTTATTGGTACTATTTAGGAGTATGTATGACTTTTTAAACATTAATATGTTTTGGGAAGCTAAGCAATTATTTAGACACTATGATTTTTTAACTATGACATTCACCATATGGGATAAATACTTTTATATTTTTTTATTTTTGCCATTTTTATAGCGATTATGTGTTTTATTGCTTATTTTTATATTTATAATGGGGAAAAGGTAGTTGAACATGAAACACAACATCTACCATACATGTACATCTGATGGTTAAGAAGTGGTTTAGAGGTATATGCATTTTTAGGAGGTTCATGTGCCAGAAAATTAAATCTACGTCTGAAAAGAGTTGGCATGGATTTTTGGTGTAATGTCCGCCATCTATGCCTCACCCATTTTTACAAAAGCGCTAAGGTTGTCAAAAAAAGACAAAAGTTGCAATGGGACTTGTGGCAAACTCAGGAAGTTTTCTATGCTAGAAAACTGGTTTAAAAGTCTAAAAAAATCCCCCATGTGTCTTATTAACAAATTTTCATTAATTAGACAGTTTTCATAGACATGCAGGGGATAATTTATCATTCCCCTATGACAGTTTTCTGGCAGCAGAAAGTTGCAAAGCATGGTTTTGCAACTTTTTAAAGTCACAAGTGGCATCTTTATGACGAGGGCAGGATGTGGGCAGGACTATTGCCCTCCGCACATTTATCATTATTTTCACCCAAACCTGAAATAGAATTCAGGGTTGCACATGGGCTGACGGAGGAGGCATTTAATTTAGGATGAGACCTGTGTCTTGTCATAAATTAAATGCCTTCTCCGGCAGATACAATAAAATTATGGTGGAATTGCGCTTTATTTTCCAATTTCGCCCCATTTGGAATTTTTTTTCTTAGTTTCCCACTACATTGTATGCAATATTAAATTGTGTCGTTAGAAAGTGCAACTTGTTCAACAAAAAAACAAGCCTTTGTATGGCTATGTGAACAGAAAAGGAAAAAGTTGTGGCTTCAGGAAGTGAAAAATTAAAACACAAAAATGGAAAATTGCCTGGTTCGGAAGGAATTAAAAGTGCCCATAGTCAGGGTTTTCCTAATGCCTGCAATGCATAAATATGCCTCTCTTTGTTTACCTAACAATATTTGGTTATCTAGAGGTATATGGCGAAAATAACCCTAATTAAATCTCAAGGTGGAATTCTTCAAGAACAGTGCTACCAATGTACCAAAGAAGCTAATTAAGAGGGAATCAACTATCTAAGAGGTCTGAAACATTTACAACTTCACAGGTTAATGTCAGCCTTAAAGGCTATATACATCTTTGGGAGCAATTTTTTTATTACTGCATTGTTCTCATTTTTAGCTAAAAATGATTTTTTAAATTGGTCTTTATTACAAATATGGAGTCCATTTTTCTGTACAGGGTTGAGATGCTCTAATAGAGGGATCTTCTCCATCAGCCAGCTAATCTGACAAGCTCCTTATTTCTGCTTCTTAGTAGTTTAGAGATAAGGGTTATTAAATGACCAGCACAAAGTGAAAGTAAAAAAGTATGATTCACGCAAATAGATAAACATTTAACCCTTTGTGACAGAAAGGCTTAATATTTTAATAAAGACCAATTGAAAAAATGATTTTTAGCCCAAAATTAGTAAAATGCAATAAAAAAATTACCCCCGAAGGTGTACATAGCTGTCTATCAAGACAGTTTCCCTTTAGCTCAGACTGCATATGATGCATATACATAAGGCCTCTTTCATATGAGTGAACATGTCAGAGTCTGTTCAGTGAAAAATGGATGATGTTGCATGCAATTTGAAATGGTTTTATCTGCAACTGCGCTCAGTGTTTCTGTTTTTTCTGTCTGGATTGCATCCAATTGCCATCTGAAGAATAATACATCTCCTTGCAACAATCAGTAAAAAATGGACCACATAGGGATACCATCTATGTGATGTCAGTTTTTTTCACTGGCCCGAAAAATGAATGAAGATAGCTGTGATTTTTCCTGAACAAGCATTAAAAAACAATGCTCATATGCTCATTGAAATAAATGGGTCAGTGCTCAGACCAGATGCTGTGCCTTGTAAAAGCGGACCGCATCCAGACAGAAACATCTCTGTGTGAAATTAGCATGAAGTTTTACCTTCCTTTTATCTAGGTGGTCAGGGATCATACACACATCCTTATCCCTTTATACAGTTGTAAACATAATATTATCAAAAAAGGGATGGTTTCTGTGAGTGATCTGTTTTTGTTTTTAACTTCCCCCTAGACTATGATGGGTGAGACTGACAGGGATAGGACCTACTCTGAGTTTTACGGATCAGACACATGGATCCACAAATATAACATATACAGTACAGACCAAAAGTTTGGACACACCTTCTCATTCAAAGAGTTTTTTGTATTTTCATGACTATAAAAATTGTAGATTCACACTGAAGGCATCAAAACTATGAATTAACACATGTGGAATTATATACTTAACAAAAAAGTGTGAAACAACTGTAAATATGTCTTATATTCTAGGTTCTTCAAAGTAGCCACCTTTTGCTTTGATTACTGCTTTGCACACTCTTGGCATTCTCTTGATGAGCTTCAAGAGGTAGTCACCTGAAATGGTTTTCACTTCACAGGTGTGCCCTGTCAGGTTTAATAAGTGGGATTTCTTGCCTTATAAATGGGGTTGGGACCATGAGTTGTGTTGGGCAGAAGTCAGGTGGATACACAGCTAATAGTCCTACTGAATAGACTGTTAGAATTTGTATTATGGCAAGAAAAAAGAAGCTAAGTAAAGAAAAATGAGTGGCCATCATTACTTTAAGAAATGAAGGTCAGTCAGTCCGAAAAATTGGGAAAACTTTAAAAGTGTCCCCAAGTGCAGTCGCTAAAACCATCAAGCGCTACAAAGAAACTGGCTCACATGAGGACCGCCCCAGATAAAAGAAGACCAAGAGTCACCTCTGCTTCAGAGGATAAGTTCATCCGAGTCACCAGCCTCAGAAATCGCAAGTTAACAGCAGCTCGGATTAGAGACCAGGTCAATGCCACACAGAGTTCTAGCAGCAGACACATCTCTACAACAACTGTTAAGAGGAGACTGTGTGCAGCAGGTCTTCATGGTAAAATATAGGAAACCACTGCTAAGGGCAGGCAACAAGCAGAAGAGACTTGTTCTGGCTAAAGAACACAAGGAATGGACATTAGACCAGTGGAAATCTGTGCTTTGGTCTGATGAGTCCAAATTTGAGATCTTTGGTTCCAACCACCGTGTCTTTGTGCGACGCATAAAAGGTGAACGGATGGACTCTACTTGCCTGGTTCCCACCGTGAAGCTTGGAGGAGGAGGTGTAATGGTGTGGGGGTGCTTTGCTGGTGACACTGTTGGGGATTTATTCAAAATTGAAGGCATACTGAACCAGCATGACTACCACAGCATATTGCAGCGGCATGCTGTTTCATCCGGTTTGCGTTTAGTTGGACCATCATTTATTTATCAACAGGACAATGACCCCAAACACACCTCCAGGCTGTGTAAGGGCTATTTGACCAAGAAGGAGAGTGATGGGGTGCTACGCCTCCACAGTCACCAGACCTGAACCCAATCGAGATGGTTTGGGGTGAGCTGGACCGCAGAGTGAAGGCAAAAGGGCCAACAAGTGCTAAGCATCTCTGGGAACTCCTTCAAGACTGTTGGAATACCATTTCAGGTGACTACCTCTTGAAGCTCATCAAGAGAATGCCAAGCGTGTGCAAAGCAGTAATCAAAGCAAAAGGTGGCTACTTTGAAGAACCTAGAATATAAGACATATTTTCAGTTGTTTCACACTTTTTTGTTAAGTATATAATTCCACATGTGTTAATTCATAGTTTTGATGCCTTCAGTGTGAATCTACAATTTTCATAGTCATGAAAATACAGAAAACTCTTTGAATGAGAAGGTGTGTCCAAAATTTTGGTCTGTACTGTATGTATATGTGCCCATGGAAATGAATGGGTCAGTGGCCTATTTATTTAGAAAAAAAACTGCACACTGAAGAAATAATCAGAGTGCAGCTTTCTTTAACCCCTTCTACCCCAGACCAGTTTTCACCTTCCTGCCCAGGCAAATCTGACATGTGTCACTTTATGTGGTAATAACTTTGGAACACTTTTACTTATCCAAACCATTCTGGGATTGTTTTCTTGTGACACATTGTATTTCATGACAGTCATAAATTTGAGTCAATATATTTCACCTTTACTTTCAAAACTTACCACAAATTTGGAAAAATGTTTAATTTTCAAGATTTCAATTTCTCTGCTTTTAAAACAGATAGTGATACATGCCTTATAAAATATTACTTAACATTCCCCTTATGTCATTTTGTAAATGTCATTTTATTTTATTAGGACGTTAGAAAGCTTTGCATTTTAGAAGCAAAACCTACTTTTTAAGGACCAGTTCAGTTCTGAAGTCACTTTGTGGGGCTTAAATATTCGAAACCACCCATAAATTCTGCCATTTTAGAAACTACACTACTTAATCCATTTTTTTCTGTAACATATCAAGGGTTAACAGCCAAACAAAACTCAATATCTATTACCCTGATTCTGCAGTTTACAGAAACACCCCTTGTGTGGTGGTAAACTTCTGTAAGGGCACACAGTAGGGCACAGAAGAAAAGGAGTCAGTAGTTATATTCAATATCTTATTTTCAGCATAGGGTATGAAATAGTGACACCTATTAGCACGGATCACATTACAGATTAGGAACATCAGGATTCATCATGATGTAGATCCACTGTCACAGTGCATTTCCTTGGGTCAGTTGTTGCCGTGCAGGCTGGCTACAGGCACTCTTGCGTACTAGCTGTAGGCTGTTTCCTGTGTATGTTGCTTGCTTGTGGTGCTTGCTGGCTACGGTCTTCTGTGTGTGAATTGTGGTGTGGGTCCGGCCACCACCAGGCGCAGCTCCCCGCTGCGCTCATAGAAATGAATGGAAGTGCAGCGCGCAAGCGCGGCCACCGCTCCCATTCATTTCTATGGAGCCGACGGAAGTAGCCTAGCCAGCGCTCGGCTATTTTCGGCGGCCCCATAGAAATGAATGGAGGGAGGCTGCGCATGCGCAGTGTGCCCTCATTCAGTTCGGGGGCTCCGTTCTGGATATAGGTGCGGGTCCCAGCAGTGGGACCCACACCTATAAGACAATGGGGGCATATCCTAGCGATATGCCCCCATTGTCTAAGATGAGAATACCCCTTTAAGGTTTCCCTGGTCTGTGTGCTTGACTACCAGGTGGTCAGGTACTCTCATTACCAGCTATTTAGACCTGTGAGCTGGGTGTATGCTCCTGACCAGTGTACCCTGATCTGTGTGGTCACCATGTCTCTATGTCTTTGGCCTTGTCTGACTGGGAATGCCATGCATCCGTTCTGCATGGGTTCTGGTGTCTTGTCCGTGCAGCCCTGTCTGTGACCGCCGTGCATCCATTCCTCATGGGGTCCAGGCATTTTCCTGTCTCATGTCTGAGCAGCTCTGTCTGTGACCACATGCATTCATTCTGTATGGGGTACAGGCATCTTTCATTGTCTGTGTTCACCTTATGTCCTGTATTCCGTTCAGTATGTGGTTTATGTCTAAACTGAGTCCTTTCTGGTTGTCTGGATTGCAGTTCCTCTTCTGTTATTGTGTCTGGACGCTGGTGTTATGCACCAGCGTCGGTTACCTTGCAGGTTTCGACCAAGTGCACTGGGACTATCCCAAGTGGTAACGACCTGGTGAACCCTCGGGAAAGTCTATCCCTACCATTTAGGGTACTGTGAAGATCGAGGGTTTGGCTCCAATTCAAACCGGGGGCCCTTGGTCCAGTGGTGATCCTTTTGCTACTGATTACCTTGCCTGTTGCTGGACTCCACTACCTGTTTGAGCCCTGCCTGCTGGCCTTGACTGTCCTGTTGCTGACCCGGACTGGCTTACCTGTACCTGTGCCACCTGCCCTTACCTATTGCTTATTTGACTTCGCCTCTGCCTCATACTTCAGTCCTGCACTGTTGCTCCTTGTTACGATTCAGCCTGCTGACTACATCTGTACCTCTGTTACCTTGCTCAGTACCTCCTGGTCTGACTGTGAAGAACGAGGGGTTCACTTAGACCAGGGCTGGCCAACCTGAGGCTCTCCAGCTGTTGTAAAACTACAACTCCCACCATGCCATGCTGTAGGATGATAGCTGTAGGCAGACTGGGCATGCTGGGAGTTGTAGTTTTGCAACAGCTGGAGAGCCGCAGGTTGGCCAGCCCTGACTTAGACAATGCCCTTAGCTCCTGATAGCAGAAATCTGAAACTTTTGTAAAATCTGTGCCAAATTGATTCACTGATCTTTTAAGGATTTAAACTTTTTGTGTAGTTGACTTAAATTGCTATGGCTAAACTTACCAAAGGGGTTGTCCCGCTAGTTCAAATTTTCATTTTTTATATTAATCATGAAATAACCATTTTAAATTATAATAAAGATACTTTTAAATGTGACTCATTCTTACTATACTCATGTGAAGAGAAGTTATGTATTGGTGTTTATTTATTGTAGTCCCAGAGAAATTCAGATGTTAAGAAATAAAAACAATAGAAATAGTGTGAAGTATAATGGCTCTTTTACAAGAGCGGATTCAGTCCGAGAAATCCACAGCGTGTAGGAGAGCCAAGCCCCGTTCTGGACAGAAGAGGTACGGAGCATTAACATGATTGATAATTCTCCGTGTCTTTCTGTGATCTTTTTACTATAAAATCACAGTGACAACTTTATCTTACTGTGATTTTGTAGTAAAAAGATCACAGAGAAGCACGGAGCATTATCAATCATGTTAATGCTCTGTGCCTCTTCTGTCCAGAACGGGGCTTTGCTCTCCTACACGCTGCGGATTTCTCGGACTGAATCCGCTCGTGTAAAAGAGCCCTAAGGCAGCGTTTACATCATTGTTTCCATCAAGGGGTTCTGTCAATTTTGATGGCAAGAATAGTATATAATCTGCAATACTATTGTTGTTATTATTTCTCAAAGGAAACTAACTGCCAGTAACTGCACTAAAACTTTTCTGGTGATCCCAAAGTATGAGAAATCCATTTACTAGTTCTAAATCTCTTCTATCCTTTAACAATAGCCACTTTAATATACATGTTAACAATGTCAATTGATCCTCTTTAGTGAATATATCTCTTTATGCTGAGTCTCATTTGAACTATATCCCTTTCAGTACCAATAAGCACGATTATATTGCTGAACAGCAAGCTATCTCCTGAAGAGCCTTAGTTTTATGTGATTTGATTTGCTACTTTAAAGCCAATGCAAAACCTAATGATACTGGAACAGCCAAAAGGCTGCTTTCTGTATTGAATGTCGTTTCAGTAAGTATAGAATCAGTACTGGCGATGTTAACATTATTAAAAATATTGATTGAAGTTCCTGACTGCTGACAATGAAGGTTTGCAAAGGAGCCTAAATTTACATTCCATATTAATCACTATATTAGACAGGGATGAGTAAGCTAACATGTGTAATTAGCATTTGAAAAATATAATTTCCATTGCATATGGTTACTAACTTATGATACCTTTTGTAGATACATAGAACAAATAATTGTGTAGGCTAAAAAGGCTTTCTAGTAAGAATTTTGACAGGCCAGCAGAATGTTTAGTCATTTTAGTCATTATCTCCACTGTTCTCCACTTCCTGTCCTGACGTGACATTGGCTGAGTGGGCTGGCATTTCTACAATCACTGGGACGGGAAGTGGGACAGGAAGTGAAGAGCAGTGGGGAGCAGCAGTGGCGGGGGAACTGTGGAGGTTAGTAATGCTTTTTTTTTTTTTTAAACACTGGCTCAATTTATCCTCGGAAAACCCCTTCACTTTATTACCAGAGTGTTTACCCTCCCCCCTTTTTTTACTAGGTCAATATTTCAGTTGTAGCAATAGGCCTATCTAACTGCAGATAACTAATTTCTGAGCCAACCTACACGTATTTGATATTATCTTTAAACTTAGACCTTTCTTTTGTATAATCAGATGACATAAAATATATATATAGTTTAAATATTTAACCCTTTCATGACCGGACCTATAAAAGGCCTGAATAATTTTTGCAATTTTTTTTTACTTGACACTTAGGACTTATTATTAGAATGTTTTTTTTAAAGATATTTTATATTTTTTTAGGTGTAATTTAGACAAAAAACGCTAATTCTTATTAAAAAAAAGTATTTTTTTTTAATTATAGATTTTTATTTTTTAAATATTAAAACTGACACACAAATTAATTATTGCAATGGGTTCCCTATTTGATGACGATCGTTTTGATATATAACATGTATAGATTTTATTTAATGGGGCGACTATGGTGACTGTTTCCATTGGCGACTGCGTGTTTAATTATTTTCTTTTTTACACTTTTTTTGTTTGTTTTTTATTTTTTTACTTATATATTAATTTATTTTTGACAAATAATATGTCCCCCAGGAGGTCATTAAAAGACCTCTGGAGGACATTGACTTTTTTTAAACACTTTTTTTCCCCACTGTTTCCACTGTAACTGGGGCATCCACAGGAGCCCCAGTTACAGTGGAAAACAGCCCCCTGGGGGCTCATTAGACACAGGCAGAGCTGATCAGGGTCTCCTTAGACCCTGCAGCACTGCTCTGGCCCCGAGACACCCGGTGGTCATGTGACCGCCGGGACTAACACAGGAAGCGGCGCTGCCGCTTCTTTGCTGCTCCTCCATGCGCCCAGGTAAGACTGTCCTCCGGCTGAGGAGAAGACAGAAGCGGTAATAAACCGCTCCTGTCTTCTCCTCATGGTCCCCGCTCTGTCTGTGAGCCGGGACCCGACCTGCTCCTGCTAGATTGCAGGAGCAGGAGCTTTAATCCCAGCGCTGATCAGCGCTGGGATTAAAGGGCCGCCTGCACGTGTATATACGTGCTATCTGCACGGGGCATGTGCAGATAGGACGTATATACACAGATGGCGGTCATCAAGGGGTTAAAGAAAAACAGAAAATTATGGAAAAAAATGTATATTTTTACAAAAAAATGTATCTGTTACAAAAGATTTCAAAGCAAAAATTCTAAAATCATTATGTTTGTATTGTTAAAATAGATGCTATATGTCCTTTATCTACTGGCTTGGACAACAGCAAGACTTAAAAGGTCTGGAGCGCATTTTGGCAGCCTATTTTTCTATTACTGGTTCTTTTGCACCCTACTGTTCATGTTGCACAGTGACACAATTTTAAAAAGTTATTTTTTGGGGGGAGAGGGGAAAATTTGTACATTTTAAGCTTTTGACTTTTTAAAAAATATGTTATAAATGATATGGGTGCTGTTGTATATTTTACACACAACAAAAATGTCAATTTACTAAATACAGCTAAAACAAATACCTGTATTTACAATAAAATAATACAATAACATTGAGAAATCTAACACATTTTTTATTTTATTTTTTATGAGAAAAAAGGGGGAAAATGTATGTGTGTGAGGACGTACTCTGATATACTTTTGCAAAAATGAATAGCTATAGCTATAACTTTTTTATTTTCTTTGATTTGTAAATATTTCACTATGAATTTTTTTACTTTTTATATTATAAATGTTTTTAATGAAAAAAGTGAATTAATTAGAGATGAGCGAGCATGCTTGTCCGAGCTTGGTGCTCGGACGAGCATCTCGCCATGCTCGAGGAAATGGCATCTCCCGCATTTTGAATTTTTGGCGCCTATAAACTCAGCCAATCACAAGCCAGGAGACTCTGTGGTACACCCAGCATCACGTGGGGCCCTTACATGTCGATAGCAGGGGTTGGCTGGCCAGATCAGGTGACCCTGGAATATACTAGTGACTGCCCGCGGTGCTCGGCTCAGTCGCTGCCTGGATGTCGTTAGGGACAGATCTGCTGCGTTTCAGGGAGAGTGTTAGGGCCTGGATTTAGTTCTCTGTTAGGCAGGAGTGATCTCAAAAGAACCCAACAGCCCTTCTAAGGGCTACAAGACACTTTTTTTTTGTCTCCTGGCTGGGCTGGCTGGCACTAATAGTGCAGCTATCGCCATATATAACAATTTTTTTTTTATTGTTTTCTCAGTGATACAAATCCATTTCATACAGCTGTGTGGAACCATTCTGTGTGTCACAGTTCAGCTGTCCAGTCACCACAAACCACAATCCGTATTTTTTGTCCAGGTGACCTATACTGTACGTCACGTAATCAAATATGGTCTTTTGCTTTCACTGATACAGCTACATTAGAAAAATCTGAGTGCGACATTTTTCTGGGTTGCAGTCAAAATAGCCACAGTCAGCAGGGGCTGAGTTTGCTCTCTGATATTTTCTGCACGTCACGTTAAAAAAATAAATAAATAAATAAATAAAATAAAATAGTTTTTTTGTTGTTTTATCTCAGTGATACAAATCCATTTCATACAGCTGTGTGGAACCATTCTGTGTGTCACAGTTCAGCTGTCCATTCACCACAAACCACAATCCATATTTTCTGTCCAGGTGACCTATACTGTACGTCACGTAATTAAAAAAGGTCTTTTGCTCTCACTGATACAGCTACATTAGAAAAATCTGAGTGCAACATTTTTCTTGGTTGCAGTCAAAATAGCCACAGTCAGCAGGGGCTGAGTTTGCTCTCTGATATATTCTGCACGTTACGTTAAAAAAACAAAACAAAAAAAAAATAGTTTTTTTGTTGTTTTATCTCAGTGATACAAATCCATTTCATACAGCTGTGTGGAACCATTCTGTGTGTCACAGTTCAGCTGTCCATTCACCACAAACCACAATCCATATTTTCTGTCCAGGTGACCTATACTGTACGTCACGTAATTAAAAAAGGTCTTTTGCTCTCACTGATACAGCTACATTAGAAAAATCTGAGTGCAACATTTTTCTTGGTTGCAGTCAAAATAGCCACAGTCAGCAGGGGCTGAGTTTGCTCTCTGATATATTCTGCACGTTACGTTAAAAAAACAAAACAAAAAAAAAAATAGTTTTTTTGTTGTTTTATCTCAGTCATACAAATCCATTTCATACAGCTGTGTGGAACCATTCTGTGTGTCACAGTTAAGCTGTCCAGTCACCACAAACGACAATCCGGATTTTCTGTCCAGGTGACCCATACTGTACGTCACGTAATTAAAAAAGGTCTTTTGCTCTCACTGATACAGCTACATTACAAAAATCTCTGTGCAACATTTGTCTGGGTTGCACTTATGCAGACCAAGTCTGCCTAATCTAATAGTTTCAGTGTAATTTCTCCATACTGCACGGTACGTAATAAAATACGTAATTTTGCTCTAACTTATCCACCTATATACAAAGCACAATCCGTATTTTCTGTCCAGGTGACCCATTCTGTACGTCACATAATTATAAAAGGTCTTTTGCTCTCACTGATACAGCTACATTACAAAAATCTCTGTGCGACATTCGTCTGGGTTTCACTTAAGCAGACCAAGTCTGCCTAATCTAATAGTTTCAGTGTAATTGCTCCATACTGCACGGTACGTAATAACATAAGTAATTTTGCTCTAACTTATCCACCTATATATAAACTTGTTCAGATTGTGGGTTTCAGTTCAGCAGGCCCATTTTTTTTTGTATATATAATACACTTATATACAGAAAATGTTGAACCCCAGAGCTAAGGGTTGAGGACGAGGGCGTGGGCGTGGGCATTCAATTACTGCAGGGGGCAGAGGCCGTGGTCCTGGGCAGGGTGAGACAGTACCTGCTGATGAGGGAGCAGGGTAATGCCGCAGAGCTACACTCTCTAGCTTCATGTCTCAACTTACAGGGACACGTGGTAGAGGACTGTTGAAACCACAACAGTGCGAACAGGTGATGTCGTGGATTGCGGACAATGCTTCAAGTAATTTGTCCACCAGTCAGTCTTCCATGCAGTCCACCCACGTTACCCAAGGGAGCACTCCTCTGGCTCCTCCACCTCAACCTCCTTCCCCCCAGTCTGCCCCCTCCCAGGAAAATTTGGAATGCGATCCGGCATACTCTGAGGAACTGTTTTCTGGACCCTTCCCAGAGTCACAAACCACTTCTCAGGTTGCTGCTGACCTCTTTCCCGATGCCCAAGTTTTCCAACTGTCGCAGTCTGTGGGTGATGATGATGACATTGTTGACTTAGTGGAAGATGTGTGTAAAGAGGTGTCGGACGATGAGGAGACACGGTTGTCAGACAGTGGTGAAGTAGTTGTCAGGGCAGGAAGTCCGAGGGGGGAGCAGACTGAGGAATCGGAGGATGACGAGGTGGCTGACCCAAGCTGGGTTGATAAGCCGAGTGAAGACAGTGCTTCTGAGGCGGAGGCGAGTGCTGCACCAGGTTGGAAGAGGCAGTGGTGTGGCCAGAGGGAGAATCAGGGCCAGAGCTGGTGCATCAGCAGCAACTGTTTCACGTAGTGAAGCTCCCGTGGCGAGGCCTAGATGTTCGCAAGTCTGGAGGTTCTTTAAAGAAATTGAGGATGACCGACGGACTGTGGTGTGCAACCTGTGCCACACCAGGATCAGCAGGGGTGCCACCACTACTAGCTTAACCACCAGCAGCATGCGCAGGCATATGAGTGCTAAACACCCCACTCAATGGAACCAAGGCCGTTCACCTTCTGCGGGACACACCACTGCTCCTTCCCCTGTGTCACTCGCTGCCTCTGCTAGTCAACCCCCTGCCCAGGACCCCGGCACGAGCGCCTCCCGCCGGAAAACCACACCTTTGCCTCCACGATCCTCCACAGCGTCCACCAATGTGTCCCTGCGCAGTGTTCAGCTGTCTTTACAGCAGACGCTGGAGCGCAAGAGGAAATACAGTTCCACCCACCCACATGCCCAAGCCCTCAACGTCCACATCTCCAAATTGCTGAGCCTGGAGATGCTGCCCTATAGGCTGGTAGGGACCGAGGCCTTTCGCAATCTCATGGCGGTGGCTGCCCCTCGGTATTCGGTCCCCAGCCGCCACTATTTTTCCCGATGTGCCGTCCCATCCCTACACTAGCACGTGTCACAGAACATCATCCGTGCCCTGACCAACGCTGTTTCTGAGAAGGTCCACCTAACCACGGACACGTGGACAAGTGCTGTCGGGCAGGGACACTATATATCACTGACGGCACATTGGGTTAACTTGGTGGAGGCTGGGACCGAGTCTGACCCTGGGGCCGCTCATGTACTGCCCACACCGAGGATTGCGGGGCCTACCTCGGTCACGGTCTCTCAGACGTACTATGCCTCCTCCTCCGACCTCTCCTCGTCCTCCTCCACCTCCTCCTCCGAATTACCATCCGTGGGCACGGCGCCTTCAGTCGGTAGCTCTAGGCGCAGCAGCAGTGCCGTGGGTAAGCGCCAGCAGGCGGTGCTCAAACTGCTGAGCTTAGGTGACAAAAGGCACACCGCCCAAGAGCTGTTACAGGGCATCACGGCGCAGACCGATGTGTGGCTAGCACCGCTGAACCTCAAGCCAGGCATGGTTGCGTGTGACAACGGGCATAACCTGGTGGAGGCTCTGCAACTCGGCAGATTGACACATGTGCCATGCCTGGCCCATGTGTTCAATCTCATAGTTCAGCGGTTCCTCAAGACATACCCCAATCTGTCTGATTTGCTCACCAAGGTGCGCCGCATCTGTGCGCATTTCCACAAGTCGACCACAGATGCTGCCACTCTCAGGGCAGTGCAGCGCCGCCTACAACTGCCTGCTCACCGACTGTTGTGCGACGTGCCCACAAGATGGAATTCGACATTAAACATGTTATCCAGAGTTTACCAGCAGCGCAGAGCGTATGTAGACTGCCAGATGTCAACTTCCACCAGAACTGGTAGTCAGGTCACTCAGATTCCTCAAGTCTACAATGAGGAGTGGACGTGGATGTCTGATATCTGCCAGGTGTTGACCAACTTTGAGGAGTCAACACAGATGGTCAGCGGCGATGCCGCCATTATCAGCCTCACCATCCTGCTGCTTTGCCTGTTGAAAAACTCACTGCTCAGCATGAAGTCGGAAGCTTTGCGCTTGTCACAAGAGACGGTGGAGGAAGATACGTCGCTTGATACCCAAAGCACCCTCCGGTCTGTTTTTCAGCGCGTATCGGAGGAGGGGGATGAGGATGAGGAGGAAGAGGAGGAGAATGTCGGCGAGACAGAAGAGGGTACCAATGCTCAGTCCTTCTTAACTCTTGAGTGTGTATGGGCTGAAGAGGAGGAGGAGGAGGAAATGGAGAGTCAGGCCAGTGAGGAGAGGGAATTCTTGCGTGTTGGGACTCTGGCGCACATGGCAGACTTCATGTTAGGCTGCCTATCCTGTGACCATCGCTTTAGAAGCATTTTTTCAAACACCGATTACTGGATGTTCACTCTCCTGGACCCACGGTACAAGCAGAACCTTTCCACTCTCATCCCTGTAGAGGAAAGGAGTATGAGAGTGAATCAATATCAACAAGCCCTGGTGCACAAGCTGAAACAATCCTTCCCATCTGACGCCGCTAGCGGCAGAGGGCATGGTTCTGTGGGCCAAGTAGCAGGGGAGAGGAGGCGAGCAGGCAGCTTGTCCAGCACTGGCAGGGGAACGCTCTCCAAGGCCTTTGCCAGTTTTATGTCACCCCAGCAAGACACTGTCACCTGTCCCCAGTCTAGGCGAGCTTTACAGAAAGATGGTGAGGGAGTACCTAGCTGACCATACCAACATCCGGACCGATCACTCTGCTCCATACAACTACTGGGTTTCAAAGCTGGACACGTGGCCTGAACTGGCGCTGTACGCCTTGGAGGTGCTGGCCTGCCCTGCCGCTAGTGTGTTTTCAGAGCGGGTATTCAGTGCAGCTGGTGGCGTCATCACCGATAAGCGTACACGCCTGTCAACTGACAGCGCTGACAGGCTGACGCTTATTAAAATGAACAAAGCCTGGATTTCACCGGAATTCAAATCTTCTCCGAGGGAAAGCAGCTAAAGATTAACATTACTTATGTATCCGATTCCTCTTGTCTACTCCTCCTCCTCCATGTCGTCTTTGCCTAACGCTGACCAAAAAAACGCCATTTTTTAGAGGTCCAACTGGCACTCCTACAGGCCCTCTCTCTAAACAATTTTTCCGGAGGTCCACCTACAGGCTCTCTCTCTAAACAATTTTTCCGGAGGGCCCCCTACAGGCCTCTCTCCGAAACAATTTTTCCGGAGGTCCACCTACAGGCCCTCTCTCTAAACAATTTTTCCGGAGGTCCACTTACAGGCCCTCTCTCTAAACAATTTTTCCGGAGGGCCCCCTACAGGCCATCTCTCCAAACAATTTTTCCGGAGGTTCACCTACAGTCCCTCTCTCTAAACAATTTTTCCGGAGGTCCACCTACAGGCCCTCTCTCTAAACAATTTTTCCGGAGAGCCCCCTACAGGCCCTCTCTCCAAACAATTTTTTCCGGAGGTCCACCTACAGTCCCCTCTCTCTAAACAATTTTTCTGGAGGTCCACCTACAGGCCCCTCTCTCTAAACAATTTTTCCGGAGGGCCCCCTACAGGCCCTCTCACCAAACAATTTTTCCGGAGGTTCACCTACAGGCCCTCTCTAAACAATTTTTCCGGAGGTCCCACCTACAGGCCCTCTCTCTAAACAATTTTTCCGGAGGGCCCCCTACAGGCCCTCTCTCCAAACAATTT